>OY992876.1:52263230-52275730 GCA_963921405.1 Cepaea hortensis
GAAAACACCAACAATATAAAAGATATGCATTATAAAGGCATGTGGAAAATGAAAAATGAATACTACACGACTCAGTAATAGTAATAATTGGTGTGGCACTTGTTATTAGCTATGTGGACTATACTGGCCTACCAAAAGGGGACTGGCTGTTATACTAGGGTTGTATTATTATTATTATTTATATTATTAAGGGGGAAGGTAATCCGTACTGAGATAGTGTTCAAATAATATGCGATTGTATGTATACGGATTGGTGATGTCTTTTATTTCATGTGAAAGATTGTTCCACAGCTGAGCTGCAGAGTACGTTAAGCTTGTTTTGTATACGTCTATCCTAGGCTTTGGAATGTGTAATATATTTAATCGTTTACTGTGTCTAGCATTAAATTCAAACAATGGCCAAAGGTAATTTGGGGCATTCCGATGTAGGATTTTGTGAATTAGTTTGGCCTTATTGAAAAGCAGACGTTTGCGGAGTGGTAGTAACTGAAGGCGTTTAGACAGGCTAGGATTGTCAGTTGAATGTTTGCTATAAATTAAACTCATGGCCCGTTTCTGGAGCGAGTAAAATCGCTTGGTGCTTGAATTGGAACAACTGTCCCAGATTGTAGAGCAGTAGTCAAAATGTGTCTGTATGTGAGACGTATAGAATATTTTCCTTGTGTACTGAGGCCACAATTTAGGCAGTCAAAACTAGGCGAGAGCACTTCTGTGATCTAATAAATGTACCATAGAAGTCAAAAGCCACAAAGCAACATCAGACTGTGTTAGCGGAATATTCCAAGTCTATGGAGTCAAAGATGCATGCTAGATTACTAGTAGCAACTCGCAATCTGACGAGGCGCAAAAGCCACAAAGCAACATCAGACTGTGTTAGCGGAATATTCCAAGTCTATGGAGTCAAAGATGCATGCTAGATTACTAGTAGCAACTCGCAATCTGACGAGGCGAGTCAATTCATGTTGGCGCTACCGTGTGAACAGAACGCAAAATAGTATGGAATGAACGAACGGACAAACTTTGTTTTCAAAGGGTAACAAATTGGGCACGCAGGCCCGTCTTACATTCTGCCCTTCCAATCACTCATCTTTCGTTCATCAATAGTGCATGATACATTCACATAGAACAAAGAAACATTGTCAAATGAATGTTGTAAACATAAACATTGCATTTTACCATGTTATGACACACATCCCCCACCTATCCACACATCCCCCACCCACCACAAATCCCCCACATACACATCCCCTACCCACCCACACATCCCCCCGAGGTCACACATATATGACCCCACCCATCTACCACCTACACACATCCACCCACACACATCCACCACCCACCCACACATACAGCTCAAGCACCCATACATACATCAGCCCACCAATCCTCCACCCACACACATCCCCGACCTAAAGACATCTCCCCACCTACACACATTTCTCAACCCATCCCATACCCACAAACACTCACTCATCCACATATCCCCCACCACCCAGCCAAGCACACACATTTTGTGTGTTACCCCACTCACACACACATCTCAACGTCAACCCACACATCCGCACCTACACACACACACTTGACGTACCCACCCACATATCCCCATACATTCCACCACCCACACAATCTCCCCCACTCACTCACACATCGCCCACCCATCCGCCAACCTACACACACTCACCCACGCACCCACACATCCTGCACCCTCACCCCAACCACACACCCCTTAACGACACATCCCCTCACACACACATCCCACCCATACACATATCTCCCACTCATACACACATCCACCACACACACATCCCCACCCACACACCCCTCTCCCCACGCACCAAAACATCCCCCATTCACTGTCACCAACGCACATCTCCCAGCCACACACACACATACATCTCCGACCCATCCACACACACACATTCCCTCTCTCACACACACGGCCCCCCACTCACACACACACACACACATCCTCCACCCATTCACACATCCACACCCACCCATACATCTCACTACCCACTAACACCCACACACCCCCACAAACCCAAACACATACCCACACACGCATTCCCCCACCCACACGTCCCTGATTCACACACATTCCCACACACATCCGGACCCACCCGCACATTTCGCACCCATCCTTGCATCCACACACACACACACACACACGCATAATTCACCCACACATATCCCACTCACCCACACTTCCCCCACCCACCCACACATCCCCAACCTGCACATGCATCCCCCACTCACATAACACATCCCCACCCACATACAACCCCACCAACACCCATGCCCACCCACACACTCATCCCTCAACCCATACACACATCCTCCACACACACCTCCAGCACACATACCCACACACACATCCCCCACCTCCAACACACACCCCGACTCACATACCCCTACCCCCACCCACATACACACATTCCCAACCACACACACACTTCCCCCACACACTATATTGTTGCTAAGGATGTCAAGAATGTTACGCACGTGACATCACGGTGCAGACGAACACAGTTACGTCATAATGGCAGTTTAAAGATTGCCGCCCCAATTTTGACATGCACCAAAGAGGGGCAGCCTTCTGTTATCCGTTTTTTATTTAACCAGCGAAGGGGTAAAACCTATAGAAATTCATCGGCGAATGAAGGTCTAGTAGGGTGATGTATGCCTGTCAGTCCAGCAAATGTATGAGTGGGGTAGGGAGTTTCAAAACGGTTTGACTTCTGTGCTGGTTTGGGGCTGTTGACAGTATCAAAGAGCCAGCTTGAAAGGCTGGAGCGTATACAGAATGCCGCCATGTGGTTAATCCTGGGGTGCACAAAAGACACACCAATTATATGCATGAGTGGGTGCGGTGGTATGAACAGGCTGATAGACTAGCAGGGAATGCACCTCTTGGTGGCAGATTAAGTATGGACAAGGGGGAGGTGGTCGTGCGCTTGTGGGACTAGGTGGAGAAGGCGGAGGAACAGATTGAGAACCAATATGTGGAAAGAATGAGATTGCGGGGAATCGGCAGGGGTTCTGGAAGAATCTCAAAATTGAGAGTGAATACCAGGAGAACTTTTAATCAGATAGCGATGGGAACGAATAGTAGTGTGACTCTTCGCTGGCTGTTGAACGAGGGGACGGAGCACGTATGGGAATGTCCTAAGTGCTGTGATGTCGGTTCTTAACTCAACTCAACTCTCAACTGTGGCGTACAGTTCACGACCGGGCCACTGAGTAGTTACCCAAGAGTCTATTTTTCTACAGGAATCCAAGCACTTTATCACCGCTGGGGGACTTGCATTGAACGCAGTGGTGACTACATCGAAAAATGATACTTTTTTCAGAATATGTTCACACACAAAAAGGTTTTCATTTAAAGCTCCTTCGTAGAAGAAGAAGCAAAGAGGAAAAAGAAAGCAGAAGAACTCGTCCTAACCTTCTTTATCTTCTCGTACTTCTCCTTCCCTAAATAAAAAAAAATACTTATGTATGTATAAGTAAATTTTTGTGAGTGAGTTTGTGGTTGTGAGTGAGTATATGTGTATGCGATGGAGTGTGTATTTGTATGTTATTGAGTAGGTGCATAACTGTGAGAGTTTGTGTAAATGCTGTAAATATTATATAGGTATTTATGTGAAATCGTAAATTGATTAGATAAATTAAACGTAGACAGTCAAAATTTATTGGACATGTTATGAGAAAAAATGGATCGGAGAACTTAGTGACAACTGGCAAGATCGAAGGAAACAGACCCAGGGGAAGACCGAGAAGTAAATACCTGGATGACTTGGCCACATGGCGTGGTCGAGACCGGAACACTGAGCTTATCCACGACTCTGCTGATCGAGTGAAATGGCGAGTCATGACAGCCCACGCTTTCCGGCATGGCACATGATTGATTGATTGATTTATGTAGGTATGTATGTATGTGTTTATGCATGTGTGCGTTTCTGTGTGTGTGTGTTTGTGTGTGTGTCTGTGTGTCTGTGTGTCTGTGTGTGTGTGTTTTTTTGCCTATCTTATAGCATGACAACATGTATTGTTTATGTTCACAATATTAATTTGACAATGATTTATTATGTTTGTGGGAATGTAACACGCACAATAGATAATTGATGTACGAAATTTGATTGGTTGGAAGGGACGGATGTAAGACTGGCCTGCGTGTCTAAATTTCGACCCTATGAAAATAAAGTTCGTTCGTTCGTTCGTTCGTTCTCCATCTTCCTCCTCTTCTTTCATTGGATTTCTATGTTTATTAGTCCACACAAAGAGATGCGTTGCTTTCATGAATCCAGTCATCAGAAAACGATCCTCACTTGTATCCTTCGGTTGTTATTCCACTTTCGTCTCCTGGTTTCACATTTGCACTCTCAGGTCGTCAGTCTCATGTCACATGTGAAGTCTGTGGTCATGCTTACTTTGTAAAGAGCACTGGACACTGTAGGCAGTTGACATGTTGCCAAGATGAGCTAGTGGTCAAGTGAATCAATGACATCTAACACTCCGGATATAAACGTTGTAATTCATCTGTCTGAGGTCGACTGAATCAATCAATCAATCAATCAATCAATCAATCAATCAATCAATCGGGTGTCGTCTCTACAATGAAGGATGGCTGCAATGGATCTCCAACACTGTCTGCCTCTCGCCGTGACTGTATATTATGTCAGATTGATGTTCGTCCATCTCTTGATGTTATCTTCCCACTTGCATCTTTGTCTACTTCTTGCTCGCTTGTCTTCAACCGTACCCTCCAGTAAGGTTGTTGATAAGAGTGTTATGTCTTTTAACGTGGCCAAAATATTTAACTTGCCACTTTTTATTTCGTTCATAAGCTCTCTTTTCATTCTCAGTTTTTCTAGGACTTCTGTATTTTATTGTCGTTGTTTCCATGAAATACGACATATTCTTCTGTATATCGACATCTCCGGGGCTTCTAATCGACTTTCTAATTGTCTGTTCAATGTCCAGGCTTCCGCGCGATACATAAGTACAGTGTTGAATATACAGAACATATGACAATTCTCTTTCTTAATGCATTGTTAATCTCTCTAGATGTTAATATTGGCTTCGTGCTGTTGAAATCATTTTTACCAATTCATATTCTCTGTTTGATTAGATGGTCAGCTAGTTCTCTAACATTAACGTACATAGTTGGATGAAAAGTGAAGATGCGACTGGTGTACAGACACCCCACGCTCAATAGCTAATAAATATTGAACTGACAGATTGTGAGAACAGAAATAATAGAGGAAGCGCAAATAGAAAAAACCGTGAGAGTTATCCGAGAACCGACAGCCAGCAGCGACATCTCGAAATATGGACATTGAGATGTCTTGCCAAAGTGTCAATGGCTTGGAGCGAAAGATTGCCTTACAGCATGTGGGCAGTTTTCATTCCCCGAAATTCTATTTTCTCTTTCGTTGTCTCGTATATGATTCAAATTATGCTATTGTACTCTTTTGTACTCCTTGTGTTCTGTCTGTCTGTCTGTCTGTCTGTCTGTCTGTCTGTCTGTCTGTCTGTCTGTCTGTCTGTCTGTCTGTCTGTCTGTGCATTAGATTTTGTCTCTCCTTGTCTTTATTTTCCTCATAATCTATGTAGTGTCTGTTTTCTATATTTCAGCATATCTGTATTTCTTATGTTTTTGTCTTTCTAGTATGTTAACTCTCTCTCTCTCTCTCTCTCTCTCTCTCTCTCTCTCTCTCTCTCTCTCTCTCTCTCTCTCTCTCACTCTCTGTGTGTGTGTGTGTGTTTAATTTCCCGTTCTGCCTGTCTGTTTCTGATTTCTTTTTATTTTATTGTGGCTGTGCTGAGTGAGAATGACCACATATGTACGTATCCCCTATTTTGGAAAGCAACCTCTGGAATGTAACGGTATCTATTCTAGAATGCAGTAGCTCCTATTCTAGTGTGCAAGGGTGTCTTTTCTATAATACAACGGCGTCTATTCTAGCAAACAGTATCGTATATTCTAGAATGCAATCATGTATATTATAGAAACAATTAACGTATATTCTAGAATGCAAATAGTTATATTATAAAATGCAACATTTTATATAATGCCACATCATCAATTCTAGAATGGAATGGTTTACTATTCTAGAATTCAATGGTGTCTATTCTTATTAACTTTATGTAGGTACTTACTGCTGTTTATATTCGTCTGCATTTACATTTATCATCTTCGCCATGTTTCTTCCATTCAGTGTTCGTCTTTTTGTTACATTTTCTTCGTTCGTTTTAATTTAAACCACAATACTATAATTTATCGCCTGCTCCATGGCCGAGGGGTTAGTAGCTTTCTCCGCTAACCCCGAATACTCTCGTCACGTGACGCGACGAGAATTAGCAGTGGTTCGAATCGCAAAAGTGACTTATGAGAGTATGGAGCCGGTCGCTCAGAAAGTCGTGGCGTGCTGATGAGCGTAATCTAGCCTAGGAATCAACATACAGCTGAAAGATGCTGGTGTTGACCGCAATATCCTGAAACAGGATGGAAACGCGGGAAAAAAAAAAAAAAAACTATAATTTATCAGCTATACACTTGCGATTTTACATTTTTGACACATATCATTGTCATCTATTCTCTTTCTTTTCACCCTTAATTTTCTCTTCCACTTGAGCAAACACCATCATGCAGCTCACGCAAATTTGTACTATGTAACAGTCGCTCAAGACCGGTTGGACTTTGCAAATCCGGTTTTCTACGGGAAAATCTTCTCTCTTTGTCTCGCCTGCATCTCTTCTCTCCAGCTTTCATGTTGTGTCGACAAACGACATCTTTCCCCTTCCTATGACAAGCCCAAAGAATGTAAACTGTCTTCTTGAGAAGTAGGTAATCAGTTCTATTTGTGAGTTAACTTCTCCCATGGCATTTGCATTACTTTTTCTAACCGTCCATACTATTATAATCTCTCTTCTATAGAACCACATAATTCCTTAGTTGTCTGCTAACTGTTTATGATTTGCTCCCGGATATTGGGATTGGCTAAAAAAAAAAGCACTTAAGTACGCTTGTTCTAATCTCGACTGACAAAAATAAATTGCAGAGAATATTCTTCATCTGGTGAAATGGTCGCTTTTCTCTGGCTATTCTACATTTATCATCCTGAATACATCTAACACCTGCTGTTATCTAGTACCAAAATACTTAAATACATTCGCCTGTATTTCTATTTAAATATGTAATTACCATTTCGTTTATTTTTCTACTGTTCAGATTAATTCCATTGTGTCGACTTTCTGTTGCAATTATATCTATCATTTCTTGTAACTGCTCTTCATTGTAAGCGACCAAACCCATGTCATCAACATAGAGCTGGTTGTTTACATTATGCCTACCAACTGATATTCTCTGCTTATTTTCCATGGATGGATTTGTAATTCCACATACAGCGTTGGAAACACAGCTGTGGGCGATTTGGAAGCAGACCGCCTTGAATTGGTTTCCCATACAAAAGTATAAATGCCGGTCGTTCAGAAAGCAATGGCAAACTACTGAATTTAAACTTGCCCAGTAATCACAACAGCCAAACAATTCTAGAGTTGTCTGTTACGTCCTGTAAAGGATATGCAACTAACGTTTTTTGTTTGTAAATCTTACCTTCGCTGTACAGATTGGGCAGATCGGGTGATAGTATAGACCCCTGTCTAACACCTGGTGTAATGTGCTGAAACATTCACAATTAGTTGCCACTTCTGATGGCTTCTCTTTGTTGTAGTTACATTTCTTTATCATTCTGAAATCTTTATCAACAGTGTTTAATTTCACGATGTTCAAATGATTTCTTCGTGTTTCACCTTATCAAATGCCTTATTTTAGTCACTAAAGCATAAATATTGATCTATGTTCATTTCAAACATTCTTTCTGTTAATGTTCTAAAGATATGTATGGCGTTGTTTGTGTCTTTACCTTCCACAAATCCACACGGCACATCTCCAACTTCTGGTTTTATTTTATTTTTTATTCTTCTCATTATGATTCTCATCAGTATTTTAGTTACTTGTTAGGTTATACCGTGATGTTCGCCACATTATGATTTTCGTTGGGTGACATGTATTGCTTTTGTATCATCCAGTACAGTGTAACAAAGAATCATGAATCAAGCGGTAATCTTTAGGGTAAGCGGACGAATAATATGCCGGGCTGAAATACTAAGTGCTCTCGGAGAGGCAAGGCATTTAAACTAAGCGATGGCTGCGTCAACCAAGAACATCAAGACAAAAGGAGTGAAGCCAGACGAGCGTTGTGCAAAAAGAACAGATTCCGTTAGCAGCTACAGGCAGAGAGAGAGAAATTGAGAAGAGCATCCAAAAACTTATGGGCTGAATGGTTCGATGTGGAATGACGATGATCTGTCGACTATATAACTAACAACAGTATAAGTGTACAACAGATTGTGTATTTGTATTATTTCTTTCTTTTACTGACTCGTTCATGCCAGTATTCTTCTATATTTTCTCCTTTCACACTACTTCCTCTATCTACTTACTATTCCACACATACGAAGACTAAAGAGTTACAGTTTGTGCTGGCCCACTTCTGAAAGTAAGAAGAGAGATACGGGGTGAAGGGGCGAAAAGCTTGGCGTGGATACGTGCAAACATTCGTCCTGAATACGCTGAAATTATTCAACATGTATTTCTCATACTGTGTACATAGGTGGCTAAAACAACAACCCGCGTATTAAAATCAAACATATAGCGGCTTCAATTTCATGTGGGCACGTTTCACTCTACTACGTGCAGTGTTTATGAGCCAGGCCTCCACTTCTGTATGGTGATATTTATGTTATCACCAGGACACAATCACCACAGTCTCTGACCAGGTCTGTGTTCTTGTCCCAGTGATGCCATTTGACCAAACAATATCTACCTCTTTGTTTTAGTGTTGTGCGCTTGTGCCACCAAGTCTGCTATTTCTAATGGCGGATACGAGACCGATATTTGGAGTGTTGTGTACTTCTAGCCAGGGTTTGCCTATACATTTTCCTCATTTGCAATTGTATTGCAATGTTTCCGTCGCCCAGCTGCTGAGTCCGGTGCTTGGTGCTACACCGTCAGCTGTGGTTTCCACGTGGAATGCTTTTTGCGTTTATCCGCAGTGGTTTATGTTGTGAACTGTATATTCCCAAAATGGAAGGTGGCGGGTTGCAAGCAAGCTGGTGTGTCTTATGCAGTAATGCGTGTGCTCATTTCATCTAATCTCATCATGTTCCTCTTGTACCTTGCGGTGTCGAGGTGAAGTATAAACATCGTGAGAGTTCCCGCTTATAGGCATCATGTATCGATATTCACATGGACTCTGTTATTCCCTGCGTCCAACGTTTACGTGGTCGGCCTCTTCCTCTGCTTCCATCTGGTCTGTACATCATTGCTTGTTGTGGTATTCTGTTAGTTGGTAACCTACTTGCATGCCCAAACTATATGACTTGATGCCTTCTAATAACATCTAGCGCAGCTATAACCCCCACTTTAGTCATGACTTCTTCATTTCTGATCTTATCTCTTCTTAATACGTTGAGTATTCTTCTCAGGAATCTCATTTCTGTTGTGATTTTTTTTTTATGTCATTGTCCAGGTTTGGCATAGGTAACATAGAGTTGGTAGGAAGATTGTGTTGTAAAGTGCTTTCTTAATAGTTATTGATACATGTTTGTTCTTTACTATTGGTGTCATTTGCGTGTACAACTGGTGCTTTTTTTTTTATAGTGACTGCTGCTTCCATCGACGATGAACTGTAATTATAGTGGCAGACTATTGTGTTGCATTCCAGATGCATACATGCAGGCATATGCGTACTGTTGGTTTTGTCGGGACTTCTGTCGGTTTCCCTTCTTCCTTTTCTCCTTCTCGCTCGCCCCCCCCTCCCTCTCTCTCTCTCTCTCTGTATATATATATATATATATATATATATATATATATATATATATTTAATATATATATATATATATATATATATATATATATATATATATATATATATATACCTGCATGTTACTTGTAACAACTAATATGTTATATGTTCCGAAAGTGTAATAGCTTTTCATGCACGATACTAAATTCCCATAAAATAAATAAATATACATCCATTAGACAGGTCAAGCTTCTCGATGATACAGACAAGGTTTAAATAACGATCTAGTAGTCCATTAGACAGGTTACATTATCTGATCTGTGATAGAGACAAGGTATATGTAACACCAATCGAAAAGCCCTTTATAGCGGTCAAGTTAGCAATGATCGAGACAATTATAACGATCCAGCAGTCCACTATAACGTCAAGCTATCTCTTAACACCGACTAACCTCAACAAATCCCCCAGGAAACCCATTGCTGTAGATCCAGTTGAGTGTATCAAACTTCTCCACTTGTCTGGCATTCTCCAAATCCATCATGGTGCCAACGATAACACACGGTAGTTCCTGGAAGTAAATCAACATAGGAAAAATATCACTTTAGATAACTTAAATCTTGAGTTAGAGCGCATTTTAACACGCTGTGGCGAAGTTTCGTAATCCTGCATACCGCGTTCGAAACACAGATGCTGCTATTTGGCAGAAGGCCGCCTTGTGTTGGTTTTACTACAATGGTATGAGTGCCGGTCGTTCAGAAAGAAATGACAATCTACTGAACGTAAATCTGCTAAGAGATCACTAACAGCTATAAAACGCTGGTGTTGACTTTGGCATCCTGTAAAGGACAGACAGACAGACAGACAGATAGATAGACAGACAGACAGACAGACAGACAGACAGACAGGCAGGCTGGCAGGCAGGCAGGTAGGCAGACAGACAGACAGACAGACAGACAGAGAAGAATGGATCACATTTCATTGAAAAGAAATCAAACTTAAAAGTCTTAGATTAGTTGGTAATAAAACTAGACCAAATGAAAGTAACAATTATAAGTCGAATAATTTAGGCCACATTTAAAGACTTATATCTTATAACAATCTTATAAAAATCATGCTGGAAGGACAAGTCGAAGGTAGGAGAAAAGAGTCAAATAGCGATTCAAGCAAACAGATAAGTGCAAGAAAGGTATGTCTGAGTGTACGATTAAAACTAGAGTCCCAAATAGTTGAAAATGCATTTCAACCAATCTTAATTGTGGAGACACCACTTAATTAATTGATCATATCATGCATTAATGTCCGCTAATGTTTGATTTAATTCTATATATTCGTGTTTCATATACATGTTTCCCCTCTGCCGTGCGTCCACCTTGACGTGGTAGAGGGGCTTGCGCGTTCCAATGACCCCAAGAGCTATGCCGACGGTAGCACAACTACTGGTAGGGTCACCCATGTCGGACAGGTCAAGGGAGAGGGACCAGACGAAGTGACGCACAAACCTGCTGCCTTGTAGGTAGACTGGGGACAGTCAAAGGCTAGGGAAAGCATCCCGAAAAATGCTTGTCGAAATCGGATGTACTGAGCCACAGGCTTGACAAAGAAGTGCAACGTAACTTTATCATTTCATGATGCCACAGATGAAAATTAATCGTTATGGTGCTAATCCCGTGAAGTCCCATCAGGCGGTGATAGTGCCGGGCCCCCTGCCTCGAGGGGGTCCACCCATGACTACTGGTGGTCACCTTCCCCTGTGCTGTGGAGTCAAGGCACAGAGGAGTAGGTTAAGAGCTATTGACCAAATACCAAGGACACTCAACATACTACAGTGGAATGCCGAAGGAGTTTATAACAAGAAAGAATCCCTGACACAGCGTCTTCATAAAGATAGAATAGATGTGGCATGCATTCAAGAGACACACCTCAACGCCAATCACAAATTCTCAGTCAGAGGCTATCAGGCCACACGTTTCGACCGCGAAGGACACAAAGGAGGAGTTCTAATACTTACACGAAATACAATACCTTGCAGCGAAGTATCTGTGATCTCTGACAACCAAACGGAAATTATAGGTGTTGATATAATGATAAAGGACGTGAAAATAAGAATTTACAATCTTTATAGCCCAGCACATAAGGATCTTACACTCTCAAACATGAAAATAACTGACACAAATTGCATTATTGTCGGAGACTTTAATAGCCGTTCAGAAAGATGGGGATACCCAGATACTGACAAAAGAGGAGATGAAGTCGAGGACTGGGAAATAGACTCAAATCTCCATCTACTTAACAAAACGGATGACACACCGAGCTTCTACTCCAGAAGATGGATTACCACTTCTACTCCAGACTTAGCTTTCTGCACAGGATTTGCCACACTAACAGACAAATATTGTGAAAACATAAATACACGATATGGCAACATGAAGCAAATGGTGGAAAGTCTAAACAGAGCAGTAATACAGGCAGCCACTGAGTCCATTCCAAGAGGAGCGAGGAAAAATTACAAACCATACTGGCCGGAAGAACTACAAAGTTTGGAGGACAAAGTTGAAGATGCCAGGAAGACAGTAGAGAAAGAACAAACAATTGAAGCGAACATCTCTCTCAACAAGAGATTGTTGGAGGGAA
>OY992876.1:52280730-52505730 GCA_963921405.1 Cepaea hortensis
AGGAAGAAAACATCTCTAGAAGTGACAAGAGAACATCAGAGCGACACAGAAAAGGCTGATCATTGTAGCCGATCTTCGACAAGAAGACAGCAACCGGTCTTATCAGATCTACGAGTGTTAATCAATATCCACACATGTATCAACCTGGTTACACATACCATAACTACCGCCTTGATCAACATGTTGAAGACACATATTAGACCTACAGCAAATCGTCCTGCAGGATTATTTCCCTTCAGTTTTCCTCGGGCGACATAAATAATTGGACACTTACACAAATTAATACGCATAGCAGGGTGCAGGATGTCCTATTTATCTGCGCGGATATTTTCCGTCTTAGTGAAGAGAATCAATTTTCAACCTGGCGGTTTCTTCCATAATTTGTTATCAGCACACAAGATTCTATCGGTTTTTGATTACCCGAATTAGGGAGCAGGAGCTGGGGTGTGTAACAATTTCACATACACTACTGTTTTGTGTATGTCTATGTTGTATTCTGCTAATGTGAATCAAAACTGTTGTATTCTGTGTCAATAGATAATAGCTGTTGTATTCTGAACTGTTTTAATTGTATTATGTGTCTACAGATCATAACATTCTCAACATGCGTTTAATAATAGAGAAGTGCAGATAATTTAATGTAAACCTATTCTCATGTTTTGTGGATTATTCAAAGGCATTTGACTGTGTACAACATCAGAAACTTTGAAAAATCACGAGGAATATGGGTTTTCCATCACATGTAGTACAACTCATACAAATGATCTATCTAGACCAGTGGTTCTCAACCGGTGGGGAATTCCCCCTCCCCGGGGGGAATTTTGGAATTTTGAAGATTATTTTAAGATCGCGTTAATACAAGAACCGATTACTTGATATTGTTTTTCCCTTCATACTTTACGGTTCTGTACGTATCACCCTTCTGAAATTCATTTTATAACGTATGTAGATCCGCAAATCACGTTTTATGTAGATGTCTAGACTTGTTTTAGTATGTGCTGTTAAATTTAGCTTCAATTATTACGTACACTGTGTAAGGGCAGGGGTAATTTTTAGGGAGGAAATACGAAAAGGGGGGGGGGGGAGAATGACATTCTATTAATATGGTGAAGGGGAGGGGGGGAATGATGTCCTAAAAATATTGTGAAGGGGGGCACGGGCCAAAAAAGGTTGAGAACCACTGATCTAGACCAACAAGCAACGGTTAGAATAGATGGCGAGACATCAGATTGGTTTGACATCAAGCAAGGAGTCCGTCAGAGCTGTTTGCTGTCACCTTATTTGTTTAACCTGTACGCCGAAAATATAATGAGAAATGTCAGAGATGATATAACCAGGGAGCATATGATGCCCTAAACATCGGTGGTGATGAAATACCAGAGATTCGATATGCTGATGATACAGTATTACTATCCATATCACAGAATAGTATAGAAAACCTAATAACCTCAACCAAAAGAAATAGTGAAAATCACAACTTATATCTTAACATAGCAAAAACAAAGATAATGCATACAGATAAAACTATTATGGCGAAGGAAATATATGTTAATGAGCAAAGATTGGAGGTGGTGGACAATTTCGAATATCTTGGGTCATTGATTACCAACAATGGTGACACAATGACAGAAATTAAACGATCAATTGCTCTTCAAAGACTAAAACAACTGAATAAATTATGGAGTGGGACAGACAGAACTACAAAAATTAGATTTTTAAGAGCATGCATCTTTCCCATTGCAACATACGCCTGTGAGACCTGGACACTTGCTAAACAAGGTTAACAGCGCATAAATGCCTTTGAATATAAATGTTATAGACGAGTTCTAAGAATATCTTGCGTAAATAAAAGAACAAATGCATCCATACTTCAAGAGCTGAATATTGAAGAAGACTGGCTATTAAAGACGAAAAAAACAAAGAAAATTGAAATAGTTTGGTCACTTGAAACGTCATGAAAATTTTGAGAGAACAATAATGGAGGGGTATATGCCTGGGAAGAGAGGAAGAGGAAGGCCAAAGAGAAGATTGGTGCAGGATGTGGCGGATGATCACCAGATGGGTGCATTTGAAGCGGGGCATCTTGCTTATGATCGAGAGGTTTTCCGGAAGGTTGTTATGGGAGCGAGGTTCTGCAAAGGACATGCTACTGAATGAATGAATGAATGCCTATAGATCAGACGCCTATATGTCCCGTCCCTTTTAGTAAGAGGATTGTATTCTCCAATGACCAGTAACATTGTGAGCTGGATCCAGCCTTCTATATAAAACTGTACTGGAGTGTGGAAAGGCGTTTAATAAATGATGTAGTCACCTCATCTCGTCATGCACCCCGAGCCGCAGTAGCATAGTGTCCAAACGCGTGCCTGTCAGCCCTGTGATCAGTGATCAGGGGTTGAAATTCGCACCGAGGTGGATTGTTCAACATTGACTTGGGCTCCTAAATAGACCCAGCATCAAATAGGGACGAGGACATGTCTTGGAAAGAAAAGACAGTCAGCGCCATATTGACCACATCGCCCCTGGAGTGCCGAAGGGTCTACACAATCTGGATGTGGCACTTTGTGCCCAATACACTTGAAGTATATGTAAACAGTCCTATAGTGTACTTGAAGTATATGTAAACAGTCTTATAGTGTACTTGAAGTATATGTAAACAGTCCTATAGTGTACTTGAAGTATATGTAAACAGTCCTATAGTGTACTTGAAGTATATGTAAACAGTCTTATAGTGTACTTGAAGTATATGTAAACAGTCCTATAGTGTACTTGAAGTGTATGTAAACAGTCCTATAGTGTACTTGAAGTATATGTAAACAGCGCTATAGTGTACTTTGAACACAACGTAACATGTTCTACTCATATGAAGGAGTCGTAGTCATATAGAGGTCTATGCGCTGGCTTGTCCACACAGTGTATATGTACACAGGCTTCAAGTTTACTTGAAGTGTATGTAAACAGTCCTATAGTGTGCTTGAAGTATATGTAAACAGCGCTATAGTGTACTTTGAACTCAAAGTAACATGTTCTACTCATATGAAGGAGTCGTAGTCATATAGAGGTCTACGCGCTGGCTTGTCCACACAGTGCTCTGGGTTCAATCACCAGCAGAGGCAGCATGATTATTTCCGAACAGTGCTGCCCTGGGGATCCAGCCAACCTGACAAACATGGGCAAGGCAATGTTCTGAATATCCCGGGGATATTTGTGTGGGAAAGGCAACTAACTGGCACACCACCTGTGATGTCAAGGCCTAGATTATGAAACAGTCTAACACTTCACACCTCAGGTTCAGTATCTGCTATAGGGCTACCTTGACATTGGTAAAAACACGAACAATTAGGTAGCTGCTGACAAAAGATGAGATATAATAACACGGACACAGTGTTCATACCATATCACGGACTTCATAATGATGAGTCTGTTGTCAGATATGTATGATATGTCTATCCACATTATATCCGTGTTTAGTATGTCTCATCTTTTCGCTAGAGCTACATATACCTAATTGTTTGTATTACATATTGTTATATCTTGCCGCAGCCGTTACTTCTCTTGATCTTGTATAATACCTGGGATGGCTGTGGCCAGCCGTAGTCACAAATCGATACTTGAAAACGAAGCATTTTCCAATATTAACCAAGTAGAATAGCTCAATGATGAAGTAAAAGGCAATGGGACAGCCAAAAAATGCAGACTCCAGAGTTGAAATAAAAGACGCAAATAGCATAGCAACACGTCAAGGAATGTGAAAAGAGTCACCTTAACATAATGGTGTAAGACAAATGCACACTAGAATTAAAACAATACAAAAGTAGGAACTAAATAAACCAGTGTAAAGAAAAGGACCCTTTTTGCACGCCTTAGGCGCATCGAGAATAGAACCAGAATTGTATAAATCAAATGGCACTCTTTGGGTGATGGGGTCAGTATCACACTAGCCGCTTTTATTTCCCGAAATATTTCTTGGTAACCATTTTAGGCTGGGTCTACGGGGAATTCATTTAAAAAAAAACAAACTCCGATGCCGCTGGATGCGGATGGAACCTGAGATTGTCAGGTCGGCAGGCGAATGTCTATCCACAATGTGCGACTCCCTTCTTGTATTTATTCATTCATTCATGCAGTAGCATCTCCTTTGCAGAACCTCACCCCCATAACAACCTTTTGGAAATCTCCTTGGTGATAAGTTAAGATGTCCTGCGTCCGATATACCCATCTGGAGATTATCTGCACATCTTTTACCCGTCTTCTCTTTGGCCTTCCCCTTCCTCTCTTCCTGGGCATATACCCCTCAATTATTGTTTTCTCCAAACTTTCATGACGTTTTATGTGACAAAACTATTTCAATTTGTTTGTTTGCTTTATCGTCTTTAGCAGCCATCCTTCTTCAATATTTCAGAGCTTGTCGCATGGATGCATTTGTTCTTTTCTGTACCCAAGATATCCCCAGAACCCGTCTATAACATTTATATTCAAAGGTCCATTGTACAAATGCATTTACTGCTGCAACAATATACGACGCATGAATAGACCAAAGCAAGAACAATCCAACAGACTACACAGACAGAACAGACGAATACTGACTGGCGGCTATAAAGTGGCCAGTTTGTGAGAAACAGACGCAGTGGTTGAGGTTTAATTGCGAAGGCTAATGGACGAATTTTGAAAAGGAGAGTCTGGCATATGATACAACGACCTCCAGCATGAGAATGGAGGTGGAAGCAGTAACAAAGGCATTTCGAGGGTTATAGGAGACCACTGTAATACACATTGTATTCAATACGGACTCAAAGAGTATGCTTAGTAAGGTGGAGAAAGGAATGTTTCGTGTGGAATGACAATCCTTTCTTCAGAGGTCAGAGATTGTGAGAATTGTATGGATTATGTTGCCCTGGACACGCGGAAGTGCGGTGAATTAACAGGCAGATAGGCTGACATGGTGGTAGATTACTTATGGACAAGGAAGAGGTGGTTGTGCGCATGTGGGACCATAAGGAGAAGGCGGGGAAACAGATTGAGAACCCATATGTATAAAGCATGCGATTGCAGGGAATCGGCAGTGGTTCTGGAAGAATCTCAAAACTGAGAGAGAAGACCAGAAGAACTTTCAATCAGATAGCGGTGGGAACGATTAGTAGTGTCTCTTCGCTGGTTGTTGAACGAGGGGATGCAGCGCGTATGGGAATGTCCTGAGTGCAGTGTCGTCGGTTCTAAGCTAAACTCTAAAAGTCAAGTGTCTTCCATGACCCTACAGGTCTTGATGAAGAATTCGATGAAGATCATGGAGATGCACAATTATAATCAAACATGACCTGTCCTTGGGGACTGATGTGCCTAGGGTTATAGCCGGCAGCAGAACATGTCACACAACCGACTTGACAATCTGGGCAACATTCATGAGCTAAATGCTTCGTTAGCCGCCAAAATATAAAATAAATACAACTCAAATAAAGAGTCTCCGTGAACAACAGGAGAAAACATCAAATGCAAAATAATAACACTACTGGTACAATAAAAAGAAATTCGCTGTATGAGAGAATCCAGCAAGAAAGGCGTTCCTAATTACAGAAAAACGGAAAAATGAGCTCTAAATAGCAAGTAAAGATTCTCACGACATTAGGCGTAATTGGTATATGATAATAATGCTATATTTTAGACCAATCAAAACACGATGAGACACACAGGTACACATAGACACCCCCCCCCCCCCCACACACACACAGAGAGTAGGATACTTGTGGAGAAATAGTACGAACGAACGAACAAGCTTTATTTTCAAAGGGTCATGAATTGGGCTCACAGGGCCGTCTTACATTCGGCCCTTCCAATCACTCATCCTTCGTTCATCATTGTGCAAAGATGAGTGATAGAAAGGGCCGAATGTAAGACGGGCCTGCGTATCCAATCTGTGAGCCTTTGAAAATAAAGTTCGTTAATTCGTTCGTACTATTTCTCCATCAATTAGCCTCTTGTGTATTTGTGTGTAAGTATAAGCCACTGAGGCTATCAAATTTTTGAATTATTGAATTATAAATAATAGGAGAGCTCGAAGAAGAAATATTAATTAACATGATGAATGATATTTAACAACAGGGAGTCTCCGTGATGAAGTGGTCAAGCCGTTTGAATCGGACTCCGAAGGTTGTGGGTTCGATTCCGGGCCTCGTCCTTCGGTTCACGAGTGAAATTTTTTGGAGCTCATGTGGGTCGTCGCCAGAGCTACGGAGTTCGTGCTTTGTGCGACGCTTTTCGCGCTGCTGAAAGAGACCGAGCCATATGGGATTTTAAAAAACCCGGTGCAATGAAGTCGACCCTGTCGACTTTTAAGCGACTGTTTTTTTAAATTTAACAACAGCGGATAAATACCAAGTGATATGCTGAAATCTGTATGTTATAACTCTGCCAAAAATGTCAGCAGGAATTGAATGTGAAAAATGTCCTACAATCAGCCTAATCAACCTTGTCACCAAACTTCTACTCAGAATTAGGAGAGTAACAAGAAAGAAAATATTAATGGCAATTTGGTTAAGAACAGTATGAATGTGTGAAAGTGAAAGTTACAAATATTGTAGTGTACACGTTACGAACAATAATAACGATCTACATAAAGAAAGAGAAACAAAAATAATTGTGCTGTATAGATAACACCATAGGGTTTGATACACGATGACATGATTACCATGTTGGCAGATATTACAGATCTCAGAATAATACAGATATTTACTGGAAATAAGCAGAGGCATTTAAAATGGGAAATAAAGAGACAATTGAGTTGAGTTGAGTTAAGGACCGACATCACTGCACTCAGGACATTCCCATACGTGCTCCGTCCCCTCGTACAACAGCCAGCGAAGAGTCATACTACTAATCGTTCCCACCGCTATCTGATTAAAAGTTCTCCTGGTCATCCCTCTCAGTTTTGAGATTCTTCCAGAACCCCTGCTGATCTCCCGCAATCTCATTATTTCCACATATTGGTTCTCAATATGTTCCTCCGCCTTCTCCACCTGGTCCCACAAGCGCACGACCACCTCCCCCTTGTCCATAGGCAAGGTGCTAGCCTATCAGCCTGTTCATTCCCCCGTACACCCGCATGGCCAAGGCAAAATATGAAAACATAAAGCAAGGAATTAGACAAGGATGTGTTTTTTTAACCAAATCCATTCTCTCTCTCTCTCTCTCTCTCTCTCTCTCTCTCTCTCTCTCTCTCTCTCTCTCTCTCTCTCTCTCTCTCTCTCTCTTTCTAGCAAAGTCATGAAGAGAAAGATCAAAGAGAGGCCTGGTATACGAGTTGAAAGTCATACTATGGACACATATTTTGGCAGTATTTTGACGCAGTATTGGTATTTGAAAACACATACAATTATAATTGTTGACAATATAGTAATACTTTATTAAGAAAACAGAAACACTGTTTATAGCAAAGAAAAAACAAAATGTGATATAATGACAGAAGGCAAAATGCTTAACGAAGCTGATAAATTTAAATACCTAAGGGTAATCATAAAATCAGATGGAAGATGCACAACAGCGATAAGTGCAATCCAGGCCAAGTAAATGCTGCATTTCAGAAAAAAATATCTTATGCAATAAGCCACTGTCACTGTAATCTACTGACTATAGTACCGTGCAGTGTAGATTGGGGGCGGGGATGGGGGAGCGGGGTAAGCTTTAGTCTGAGGAATTAATGCCGCCTGGCTAGTGCAGTCGCCGCGAACTGTTAAGGTTAGGATTGTCTTTTTGCCCCCGACATAAAAATATCCACATCTTACGAGTATTGGAACCCGGGTCTCTAGAAGGAGAAGCCAGTGTTTTTAGCCACTCAGCCAACCGTACAACAAATAAGTTACTATCATTAACTATAAGAAAGAGAGCATTACAGTGTTGTATAGATGCCGTCTTGCTGCACTGCATGGTAGTCAACCACTGAACATGAATGAACAAATTAGGAAGATCAGTAGAAAAAGAGGCAAAGGCGGATAGAGAGGAATGGTCCTCAATGAAATGAGGCGGTACAGCGGCGGAATGGCATCAGTTGATCCAGGAAATCAAGACCGAGATCCCAGGAGAAAAATAAACGTCTAAGCCAGTTTGCACGTCATGTGTTGCTGTTAACATAAAGATATACTATATGGTTGTTTATTACTAATATGCACATTATTACAATAGGGAACGGCGGGAGTGGGGTGTTGGTATGGGGAGGACATCACAGTGCTCCTGGAACCGAGTGGGCAACATCTCCATCAAGCTCTGCATGGCGGGACGATCGAATCAGACATGCATATTTCTTTGTTTTGTGTCATTAAGCAATATAACAGTGCGCTGTCACCACGCCTCCGTGGCTTGTTATTTATACGTATGTTATCAGATCGATATAGAAGTATGTATCTGGAATACTCCCACCTTCTCTTCCCATCACACTGAGCCTCAATCAGTTCAGTAGCCCCACTTCTCTCCCTATCACACTGCACCTCTATAAGTTCAGTACCCCCACTTCTCTTCCTATCACACTGCACCTCTATAAGTTCAGTACTCCCACTTCTCTTCCCATCACACTGCACCTCTATAAGTTCAGTACTCCCACTTCTCTTCCTATCACACTGCACCTCTATAAGTTCAGTACCCCCACTTCTCTTCCTATCACACTGCACCTCTATAAGTTCAGTACTCCCACTTCTCTTCCCATCACACTGCACCTCTATAAGTTTAGTACTCCCACTTCTCTTCCCATCACACTGCACCTCTATAAGTTTAGTACTCCCACTTCTCTTCCCATCACACTGCACCTCTATAAGTTCAGTACCCCCACTTCTCTTCCTATCACACTGCACCTCAATCAGTTCAGTACTCCCACTTCTCTTCCTATCACACTGCACCTCTATAAGTTTAGTACTCCCACTTCTCTTCCCATCACACTGCACCTCTATAAGTTCAGTACCCCCACTTCTCTTCCTATCACACTGCACCTCTATAAGTTTAGTACTCCCACTTCTCTTCCCATCACACTGCACCTCTATAAGTTCAGTACCCCCACTTCTCTTCCTATCACACTGCACCTCTATAAGTTTAGTACTCCCACTTCTCTTCCTATCACACTGCACCTCTATAAGTTTAGTACTCCCACCTTCTCTTCCCATCACACTGCACCTCTATAAGTTCAGTACCCCCACTTCTCTTCCCATCACACTGCACCTCTATAAGTTCAGTACCCCCACTTCTCTTCCCATCACACTGCACCTCTATAAGTTCAGTACCCCCACTTCTCTTCCTATCACACTGCACCTCTATAAGTTCAGTACTCCCACTTCTCTTCCTATCACACTGCACCTCTATAAGTTTAGTACTCCGACCTTCTCTTCCTATCACACTGCGCCTCAGCCCAGCAATCCAGATGTGTTCTCTTCAAGCAGTTAGGTCATGCACCAGGCTACTCTCTAACCTGATATGCAGGAGCGGTAGAGGAGCTTTAGCTAAGACTGGCACTAATACTATATCTTGTGGAATGTTTCCAGCAATCTGGGCTCACCGCGACCCAGTCTAACCTGGGATTTTAACGGGAAATGTCCTGGAAAGTAAAGGCGGCAGATGTGTTACTGACTACACCACCCATCGAGTATCGATTTGTCTGAAAATATGGGGCCAGGGCTAGAGGCCAAAATGGCCGCTTGAAGTGGAAAGGGACCCTCTGCTTAACAATGCTCTATCATGGAGACGACTTTGACATGGAGGATGAGTTAATTATAACGTTTCACCCTTCAGGACATTAACTTATTGAAATTAACCAGAGATCTATATTTTTGCTTTATTGGCTAGACTAACGCATTTCATCAGGTTAAACACGAAGACATAGTTAGAAATATTAAACATTAATGATATAGATCAGAGAATAATGACAAGCATGTATTGGCAACAACGAGCAGCCATACGAATTGACAACCAATTAGGAACGTCTCAGCCATTAAACAAGACGATATACAGGGTTGTGCATTATCACCTGATCTGCTCAATTTGAATAGAAAAATAATAATGAGATCCATACAAGACAGGCCAGGAATATCGGTTGGTAGGCTTAATGTAAAAAAAAAAAAAAACCTGCGTTATGCTGATGATATGGATTTGATGGCTGAAAATGAAACACATTTATTTGAAATTATAGAATGTCAAAACAAAGGACGTATTCTGAATAGCAGAAACAAATTAAGTAACGGTCATACAAAGAAAGAGCTTCTAACCTAACGAAACATAAACGTGAATGGAAACAATCTGAAACAAGTCAACGTATTTAAGTATATGATTACTTTAATAACAGCAGATGGAAGATGCCTTCAGGAAGTTACATGTAGAATAACCCAAGCAAAGGTAGCAGTGTGGTCTATCCCCACACCGTATAACACTATGTCTCAATCACAAGAAGAAGCCAGCAGTAATTGATCCATCTTCTCATGGTATAACACCTTGCCTCAATCACAAGATAGCAGTGTGGTTGTTCATCTTCTTATCGTATACCACCGTGCCTCAATCACAAGATAGTATTGTATTTTCAGTGTTGTGGTACATCTTCTCATTGTATAGAACCGTGCCTCAATCACAAGATGAAGTGTATTCTGTGTTAGTTAGTTAGTTAGTCACAGTTCCAACTTCACAGCAACTGGTCGTCCCCATTATGCTCCGTTCCAGTGCCAGTGAATATCACACAAAACGTTCCCCACTGCCCAATGTGAAAAGTGGAAAAGACAGGAGTCTTGATCAACAACAGCCCGCACAGATACACTGTGCATAATGCCGCCGCCAGAATGTCAACACAATAGTCCCCCACAAAACACCCAGTTCATTTCTGATGAAATCGGCAGTCATTTTCCCATTTGGATGTTTCCTAGATGTTCACCCACACAGTCCACAAAATTACAATTCATCGTCGATGGCAGTGGCAGTCAACTAGAAGCCCAGCAGCCACGCATTTCTGCATAAGGCAAAAACCGGTCAACTCTGGGACATAGCCATCTGACATCGCTCCGAACATACAGTCACGTTCCAAAATACCTCGGGCAGATTCAAAAGCATTTCACACGAAACTCACAGCTCACAGTGTCGCGCCACGCACTCACTCAGTAGCAGGGCGACGGAACCATCAAGCCTCCTTAGTCGCCTCTTACGACATGCGTGGTAGGCTGCAGTGTTGCTATTCTTTGCTTCCCTTATGGGCCCCGGCAACACACAGGAGTATTCTGTGTGCTGTGTTCCATCTTCGCATCGTATCGAACCGTGCCTCAATCACAAGATGAGATGTATTCTGTGTGTTGTGTTCCATCTTCTCATCGTATGGAACCGTGCCTCAATCACAAGATGAAGTGTATTGTGTGTGCTGTGTAACATCTTCTCATCGTATAACACCGTGCCTCATCACAAGATGAAGGTAGCAGTGTGGTGGTATATCTTCTCATCGTATGTGCCTCAATCACAAGATGAAGGTAGCAGTGTGGTGGTATATCTTCTCATCGTATGTGCCTCAATCACAAGATGAAGGTAGCAGTGAGGTGGTATATCTTCTCATCGTATGTGCCTCAATCACAAGATGAAGGTAGCAGTGTGGTGGTATATCTTCTCATCGTATGTGCCTCAATCACAAGATGAAGGTAGCAGTGTGGTGGTATATCTTCTCGTCGTATGTGCCTCAATCACAAGATGAAGGTAGCAGTGTGGTGGTATATCTTCTCGTCGTATGTGCCTCAATCACAAGATGAAGGTAGCAGTGTGGTGGTATATCTTCTCATCGTATGTGCCTCAATCACAAGATGAAGGTAGCAGTGTGGTGGTATATCGTTTCATCGTATGTGCCTCAATCACAAGATGAAGGTAGCAGTGTGTTGGTATATCTTCTCGTCGTATGTGCCTCAATCACAAGATGAAGGTAGCAGTGTGGTGGTATATCGTTTCATCGTATGTGCCTCAATCACAAGAGGAAGAATATTCTCTTCAATTGATCTTTGTCAATCGGGGTTAGGAAAAGAGTTCTTAAAAGCTATATCGAGCCAATCCTGATTTACGGAAGTCAATCATGGGCAGGTAGTAGACCACTGAAGAATTATGTAGAAGCTGCAGGAATGTGGTTTATAGAAGAATGATGAGAACATCCTGGACGGATAAAAAGACCAATGAAGATATCTTGGGAGACGTTGATACAGAAAAAGAATTCGTTTCTCTCATCAAAAGAAGACAGTCCACAATCCTTGACATGCCATGAGAAGGAGTAAGCTGGAGTATGTCATCACAACAGGAAAGTTGAAGGGGAAGAAAGACACGGAAAGATCAAAAGACAAGATGCTAGATAGTGTGGCATTATGGCATTGAGGAACGTCGGTATTAAAATAATTTGCAGCGCAAGAGAAAGAAGCATGTAGACAGAAATGGTCGGCAACGCCACACATCATGGACAATAAGAAGAAGACTCGTGATTCTGATTCTTATTCGCTACCTCTCTGTCAGTTAATGTTTACTTTCTTCAATATTAATTCTCTCTCTCTCTCTCTTCTCTCTCTCTCTCTCTCTCTCTCTCTCTCTCTCTCTCTCTCTCTCTCTCTCTCTCTCTCGCTCTCATTTCTTTTTCTTTCTTCCAAGACGGATGCTGTCGTTTACAAATAAACCGAGAGCTTCTGAAATTTTAGAAGTATTTTGCGCCCGTCACTAAATTTGATCAGACATTTCTCTCTGTTATAAAATCAATAGAGAAAAAGTATATACACAGTGAAATTTGCAAATGTGTCTGTTACCGCCAACTACTCTCGCAGTATCTCGGCCGCTAAAATGAGAAGCACTGATACACCAAACGATGGAAAAATCATAATAGAAAAAGATCAGATTTTACGTGTATGGTCAGATTATGTGAAAAACCTTTATGATGATAATAGAGAAAAACAGTATAATATTCAAAATAATAATGAAGAATCATCAATTTTGAAGATGGAGGTTCAGAATGCTCTTAACCGTATGAAATCTGGCAAGACCTCCGGTTCAGACAGCATCACAACAGAAATGATAAATGCTTTATGAAGAAAATTGAATAGATAAAGTTACCAGACTGCTGAATACAATATAGGATACTGGAAATATCCCTCATGAATATAACTCTGTATTTATTGCAATTCCAAAGAAAGCAGGAGCCTTGGAATGTGATCAACATCGAACAATTAGTATAATGAGTCACATCACGAAGATTTTGCTAACAATTATTATGCAAAGAGTTAGGAAGAAAATACAACCTGAAATAGGAGAATAATAATGTGGGTTTGTAGAAGGCAAGGGTACAGTAAATACTGTGTATATACTGAACGTTCTATAAAAGTAAACAAAGATCTACACATCTGCTTTATTGACTACACAAAGGCTTTCGATAAAGTGAGACATGACAACATGATAAGGATGCTTGAAGATCTACAAATTGGTGGAAAATATCTTAGACTTGTAAGAAACATATATTGAAAACAACAAGCTGCCATAAAAATTGATAATGAAGAAGGTCAATATCAGCCCATTAAGACAGGTGTGAGACAGGGATGTGTAATGTCATCATCATCATCATCTTCCACTTCTGCCTTCAAGCGTCGTGGAGAGGAATAATTTGCGTTCCAGCGCCCGGTGGGCGGCACTGGATAGTGTCATTCCGTGTGGTTGTACAGTGTCTCTGATGTTGTCAATCCATTTTCTTTTTTGGACGTCCTCGTGGTCTCGCCGCAGATGATCTTTGATGTAAGGCCAGTGATGGTAGTTGCTGATGTTGCATTCTAACGTAATGTCTCCAGATCTGTTTTCCCTGTACAGTGAAAATATTTTCAGAAATATAGAAGATATGGAAGGAATCAACATTGGGGACGATGCATCAATAACATTAGATATGCAGATGATACAGTCTTGATTGCAGACAATGAACAGGACCTGAAACATTTAGTAGAAGCGGTTGTTAAACAAAAATGAGATCAATTGAAACGAGAAAAAGAGTGTTGAAGTGCTTGCTACACAGAATATGTACTTTTGTATGGGTGTGATGCGTGGACAATGAATAACCAAGCTGAAAACATCTGATGGCTGTGGAAATGAGGTTTCTGATGAAAATACAAAGAATACCATGGACAGACGGAAAAACCAATGAACAAGTCCTTCAGGAAACAAACGAATATTCATAAACTGATTAGAGGCATTAGACGTAGACAGCCAACATTTTTCGGGCATGTTATGGGAAGAAATGAATTGGAGAACTTGGTGACAACTGGCAAGATCGAAGGGAAGAGACCAAGAGGAAGACCGAGAAGTATATACCTGGAAGCTTGGCCACGTGGCATGGTCGAGACAGAAACACGGAGCTGATCCACGACTCTAGTGATCGAGTGAGATGACAAAACATGACCGCCCACGCTTATCGCATGGCACATGATGGATGGATGGGTATACACCATGAGCTGACTTAATCAGTCGCTAATTACTGTGGTTTTACGTTGTTGAATACCACTGACAGTATAACACACAACCCAAAATAAAGGCTTGTGTTATGCTCCACTAGCTAAATACGAAAAAGAAAGCTACATTAAACAATGTTATATTTATTTATTCCACAATAAACGTATAATGAGAACATAACAGTGGCACACCGGCTCTTGTAAACGTGTATGATTGATTCCTAATACTCGCCCGTCAGTGACATTTTTGGGTAATGACTTTACAGCCCTCTTATAGCCATTCCTAATTATGTGCACAGTTTTCCGTTTATCCGAGGCTTTCCCAATGCTGTATTTGAATTGAGAATTTATACATCTTCTGTTTCTTCATGCCACACACATGACATGACAGCTGACATGAAGATCATGATGCTGTATTTGAATTGAGAATGTTTACATCTTCTGTTTCTTCATGCCACACACATGACATGACAGCTGACATGAAGATCATGCCTCTTGCAAATCGATCGTCATGTAAATCGATTGTCTTTTACATCAACCGTATTATACATCTGTTGTGTTATACATCTGTCTTGGTATATTTCTGTCATGTTATATATCTGTCGTGTTATACATATGTCGTGTTATACATATGTCGTGTTATACATCTGTCGTGGTATACATGTGTCGTGGTATACATGTGTCGTGGTATATATGTGTCGTGGTATACATCTGTCGTGTTATACATCTGTCGTGGTATACATCTGTCGTGGTACACATGTGTCGTGGTATACATCTGTCGTGGTATACATCTGTCGTGGTATATATGTGTCGTGGTATACATGTGTCGTGTTATACATCTGTCGTGTTATACATCTGTCGTGGTATACATCTGTCGTGGTATACATTTGTCGTGGTATATATGTGTCGTGGTATACATGTGTCGTGTTATACATTTGTCGTGGTATACATCTGTCGTGGTATACATGTGTCGTGGTATACATGTGTCGTGGTATACATGTGTCGTGGTATATATGTGTCGTGGTATACATCTGTCGTGTTATACATTTGTCGTGGTATACATCTGTCGTGGTACACATGTGTCGTGGTATACATGTGTCGTGGTACACATGTGTCGTGGTATACATCTGTCGTGTTATACATCTGTCGTGTAATACATCTGTCGTGGTACACATGTGTCGTGGTATACATCTGTCGTGGTATACATCTGTCGTGTTATACATCTGTTGTGGTATACATCTGTCGTGTTATACATCTGTCGTGTTATACTTTTGTCGTGTTATACATCTGTTGTGGTATACATCTGTCGTGTTATACATCTGTTGTGGTATACATCTGTCGTGTTATACATCTGTCGTGGTATACATCTGTTGTGTTATACATCTGTTGTGGTATACATCTATCGTGTTATACATCTGTTGTGGTATACATCTATCGTGGTATACATCTGTCGTGGTATACATCTGTTGTGGTATACATCTGTCGTGTTATACATCTGTTGTGGTATACATCTGCCATTTTATACATCTGTTGTGGTATACATCTGTTGTGGTATACATCTGTTGTGGTATACATCTATCGTGTTATACATCTGTTGTGGTATACATCTATCGTGGTATACATCTGTCGTGGTATACATCTGTTGTGGTATACATCTGTCGTGTTATACATCTGTTGTGGTATACATCTGTCGTGTTATACATCTGTCGTGGTATACATCTGTTGTGGTATACATCTGCCATTTTATACATCTGTTGTGGTATACATGTGTCGTGTTTTACATCTGTCGTGTTATACATCTGTTGTGGTATACATCTGTCGTGTTATACATCTGTTGTGGTATACATCTGTCGTGTTATACATCTGTTGTGGTATACATCTGTCGTGTTATACATCTGTTGTGGTATACATCTGTCTTGTTATACATCTGTTGTGGTATACATCTGTCGTGGTATAATTGTGTCGTGGTATACATGTGTCGTGGTATACATATGTCGTGGTATACATCTGTCGTGGTATACATCTGTAGTGGTATACATCTATCGTGGTATACATCTGTCGTGTTATACATCTGTTGTGGTATACATCTGTCGTGTTATACATCTGTCGTGGTATACATCTGTTGTGGTATACATCTGCCATTTTATACATCTGTTGTGGTATACATGTGTCGTGTTTTACATCTGTCGTGTTATACATCTGTTGTGGTATACATCTGTCGTGTTATACATCTGTTGTGGTATACATCTGTCGTGTTATACATCTGTTGTGGTATACATCTGTCGTGTTATACATCTGTTGTGGTATACATCTGTCTTGTTATACATCTGTTGTGGTATACATCTGTCGTGGTATAATTGTGTCGTGGTATACATGTGTCGTGGTATACATATGTCGTGGTATACATCTGTCGTGGTATACATCTATCGTGGTATACATCTGTTGTGGTATACATGTGTCGTGGTATACATATGTCGTGGTATACATCTGTCGTGGTATACATCTGTAGTGGTATACATCTGTCGTGTTATACATCTGTTGTGGTATACATCTGTCTTGTTATACATCTGTTGTGGTATACATCTGTCGTGGTATAATTGTGTCGTGGTATACATGTGTCGTGGTATACATATGTCGTGGTATACATCTGTCGTGGTATACATCTGTAGTGGTATACATCTATCGTGGTATACATCTGTTGTGGTATACATCTGTTGTGGTATACATCTGTTGTGTTATACATCTGTAGTGGTATACATCTATCGTGTTATACATCTGTTGTGGTATACATCTGTCGTGTTATACATCTGTTGTGGTATACATCTGTAGTGGTATACATCTGTAGTGGTATACATCTGTAGTGGTATACATCTGTCGTGGTATACATCTGTTGTGGTATACATCTGTTGTGGTATACATCTGCCATTTTATACATCTGTTGTGGTATACATCTATCGTGTTATACATCTGTTGTTGTATACATCTATCGTGTTATACATCTGTTGTGGTATACATCTGTCGTGTTATACATCTGTTGTGGTATACATCTATCGTGTTATACATCTGTTGTGGTATACATCTATCGTGTTATACATCTGTTGTTGTATACATCTGTCGTGTTATACATCTGTTGTGGTATACATCTGTCGTGTTTTACATCTGTTGTGGTATACATCTGTTGTGGTATACATCTATCGTGTTATACATCTGTTGTGGTATACATCTATCGTGTTATACATCTGTTGTGGTATACATCTGTCGTGTTATACATCTGTTGTTGTATACATCTATCGTGTTATACATCTGTTGTGGTATACATCTGTCGTGTTTTACATCGGCCGTGTTATGTATCGGTCATGGTATACGTATGTTGTATTCTGCTTCTGCCTTCTTAGCCGCAATTTGTTTTATTCCAATTGGTAATCATTGGGCACGTGATTCATTTCATGCAACCCTAAAAAGGGTATAAAATGCTTCATTGCACGGGTTGTATCCGATATGGCTTGGTCTCTTTCCGCCCCCGAGAGAACTGCATTAGTGAACCGAACGACGTGGCCGGAATCGAATCCACAAGCAAATCAAGACTCTCCTGTCCTACACCTCACAATACTACAGGCAGTAGATGTTCGGTGTTTTCAATTAATAGAATAAAACAAAGTACATTAAAATTAATCACAACAATGACCAACTGATGACAAGACAGACAGTTACCTAGCTCGAATCCTGCATAACTGGCATTAACAAAATAGCCACCCAGCCAAACAAAAGAGACAGAGCATGCCAACTAAATATAGCAGTCATGCACTTCCTAAATGACATCTACAGGGGACCCAACACCAGAAATATCATCTAGAATCGCACTGGCATCTGGTGCCTTCAATAAACTGTCAAACGTCTGGAAGTCAAAGACACTCAGCAAACACACAAAACTTAAAGTCTTCAACTCTTGTGTGATTCCAGTGTTAATGTCTGGATGTCAGAGTTGGAAATCAAGGTAGCTTTAGATAAAAAAAAAATTAGATAATTTTGAGAACAAATGTCTTATAAGAATTCTAAGCATCCACTGGACAGACTTCAGAACCAATACGCAAATAAGACAAGAGATACTAAGCAAGATATTGTATTCAATTTTATTTTAAAAAACGCCGTTGGAACTACATCGGCCATGTTCTCAGACTGGACAAGACAAGACTCCCCTACCAAGCCCTCATATTGTCACCGGTAGGGAAATAAAAAACGGGGAGATCCTGCGTAGAACCATCATCAGAGAAGGCTCATTCAACGGCCAAGTAAACATCCAAGATCTACAAAAGGTAACAGCGAACCGCCAGGCATGGAAAGCCACGACTTCTGCCCTATGCGCCGCTTTGGGCTCAAGAGGAAAGACTAACTAACTTCCTAAAACATATAGCACACAGTGCTAGACTGATGGTTCTGCCATGAATATAACAAAGAAAGTGGTGACACGTCAGCAACAATCATTATGTGTACCTTAATATGTGTTTAATTCTGACCAAGTCTTTCTGTTGCTAGTTTCGAAAGCTTCTTCTTCAGCGTTGAAGTTATTACACAATTTGCCTAACGTGACTGATGCAAAAGTGATTCCATTAGTTTATTTCAAATTGACGCCAGCCAAATTAGCTCTTGAGGGCTAATGAACATGATTATCTCACTTCAAAACTGGACCAACATGATATTTCCACATGAAAACTGGACCAACAGTTAAAGAACATGATTTTTTCACTTGAAAATTAGACCAACAGTTAAAGACCATGTGTCTCTCACTTCAAAATAAGACAAAAAGTTCAAGAGCATGATTCTCTCACTTAAAAATTGGACCAACAGTTAAAGAACATGATTCTTTCACTTGAAAATTTGACCTTTTTCGCCAAATGTATAATTCAATATATGCGAACCCACAGCGGCCTACTGGCAATGAAAAAGCTGAATGATTTGCACAGCTAGATGCATCTCTACAACAATATTATTTCAGCAAACTCTTCAATAGAAGCTCCCTACATGATCATGTGGGCACAGATCTCACTGACCCTATGAATACTGATGCTGCTCACTAACTGTCAAAGAGGGGATACCTCCTGTTTCTTCAATTTAGAAACTACGCAAAAGATTGAACGGTTTCTTTTCAGTTTAATATACAGTCGTCGGATGTGTGTGTGTATACGCACGCGGGTACGTGTATGCGGGTGTGTGTGTGTGTGTGTGTTGAAATAGTCCGAATACTGCCAGTAGCCTTCTACAGCCCAACCTACAACCACCGAGTCCACAGATGTGGCGACAGTCTGCTGTATTCCACCAATAACTACGGTAATGCCCTAACCTAACGCCCACTGTTATCTTCATTAGAGCAACTAACCCGGAGACTGAGTGCGAACAAGCACCACCAGAAGATGAACCATTTCTGTTCATAAACACAAGTACTTATACAAGCATGTACTATCGTATACCGCTAGATGTTCTTAAATACGTAAAATCTGTTTTTCTCTGGGAGAAATATTACGGAAAGCCAAAACGGCAAATAAAGAAGTTCTATATAAATCAGAAATGAAAAGAAATTTTCTCAACGACACTAAGGAGTGGCATATACAGATTAGAGTTTATATCTTTAATATGATGCGGGAATTGAAGTGAAACTACCTCAGTAATTTCACAAGGGTTCATTTATGGGCTGTAAGGAAGCAAGACTTGTGATACACAAACTGTACATATGCCACACCGTGAACCAAGAAATTATGAGAGCCAGGATGCTTCGTAGCTGTGCCTCTTAGAAAAATGGTGGGGATATCTTGTACGGACTGAGTACCTAACAAGGACTGGAAGAGGATAATTAAACTAGACCATTATGCACAACTATAAGGAGACATCGTTCTTTGGTCATATAATGAGAAAGGCACTGAAGAACATCGTGCCGACTGGAAAGATTAGTGATAGCAGAGGCAGAAGCAGATCGAAAGAACTGGTTTAAGAGGATGATGGTAGGGCGGCATATCATCAGTTATAATTGATTCCCAACACCAAGGACCGAGAGAGAGTATCCGTGGCGAAGTTATCAAGCCGCCTGCCTCGCATTCCGAAGGTTGTGGGCTCGATACCGAGCTACGTCTTTCGGTTCACGAGTGCATATTTCTAGGAGACTCCTGAGGGTCGTCGCTGGAGCTACGGAGTTCCTGTTTTGTGCGACACCTTCGGTAGGTCGCCCTGAGGAAAGAGACCGAGCCATATGGGATAATGCAATGAAGTCGATCCTCTCGACTTTTTAGACTTTTTTTAAGCCCAAGGACCGAGATCTGTGGAGAGACATGGTAATCTACACCATTTTGCAGAGTACATGATGATGATGAAATTGCACAGCGCTGTCCAGGAAACCTCTGCTTGTACACAAGAACCTGTACACGCTTGTTTTAGGTGGGGTTTTCTAATTGTGGACATTTTGCCATGACAGCTGCCTATTAAAGACTACTATTACAACATGGGACTGCCTTTATTTCGACCTCATCATAGAAGACAATGTATCCAATATTCTACCATAGGATCAATGGGCGGTGTATAGCATCATATAATTCCTCATTTATAAAAATCGTCCGTTAGTGGATTCGACCCGGACACGTTTAGAGATAGGCACGGATGCCCTACTCCACATGAGCCCCTCCGCCCACATGAAGTTTTCAGAAAGAAAAAACAAACACACCACATTTTAATAATTCGTTTTCATCTGTTCTTCCTTCTTAAAACCTGTCTAATATTATCTGCCTAACTTATCAACAGAGCTTCTATTTGCCATGTCTTCCGTAAGTTTCCTTGCACTTTTCTTTCTCCGAACACGGTTTTCAGATCCCCCTAATGATTTTCTCCTTCGGGTTTAGAAAAAAATAATGGGAAGTAACTCAACGACGTTGACAACCCGGCAGCTTATTTGCTGCTGCCCCTGTTAGACTGCTGGATGAGCTGTAACTATTTCCCACAGTTGTCCCCTCATTAGTTTAATAGAAGCGAATCCAGGCTGACAGTGGGTTCTGTTAGAAGCACGGGAAGGGAGAATGAAAGACAGGGGAGAAAATTAGAAACACGGGAGAGAATTGGTTAGAGACATGGCAGAACATTAAATTACTGATGTAAGTAACACAAATACGAGGGTAAGTTCATAAGTAAGTCACAAATAGCTGTAGAAAAATAACTAAATACGATAACAAATTTAAACCCGTTTATTTGTATACATACATTGTCCCTTTATTTCTCAACAGAATTTCCACCAACATTGATGCACGTATCCCATCGTTTTATGAGTCCTCCCAAACCGGCAGCATAGAACTGCGTGCTCTGTTTTCTAAACCACGTTTTCACTTCACATTCAACTTCGGCGTCATTTGCGAAATGTCTCCCGCCAAGGTGGGTTGTCAGTATTTATGCTGACAAATGTTTGTTCCGTAAAGCGGTGCATTAAAATAAAATATATGTTTGCATATCCTTTACAGGACATCGCTGTCAACATCAGCATCTTTCAGCTGATTGTTGATTTCTTGGCAAGATTACGCTAAGTTGCTTGCCATTGCTTTCTGAGAGGCCTGCTCACATACCTCGTAAGTTACCGACGCGATTCGAACCACTGCTGTTTCTCACCGTCGTCACGTTACATACGAGAGTATACGAGATTACGGAGAAAAATCGTTAACCTCTAGGCCAGGAAGCCGACTCAAAGCGGTGCATAGCTGGGCAGAAAAAGATTACGAGGGAGAGTCAATAAGTAAGTCACACAGTTCTGTGCGGTGGCCGGTAAATGAAAACAAAGCACCCAGTTTTATACAGCCGGTTTGGGAGGACTGATAAAATGATGAGATAAGTGCATCAATGTTGGTGGAAATTATGTTGAAAAATAAAGGAACAATGCATGTATAAAAATGAACTGATTTCAAGTTGTTATCATGCGTAGTTATTTTTCTACAGCCATTTGTGACTCACTTATTAGCTTACCCTCGTAAGTTACACTTGCTTCTGCTTGCGGTAGATAACTGGTAGTATAGTGGGTAATGCACTGACTCATCTCTACAGTGTTCTGCGTTCAATCTCCAGATTAGGAGTAAGGGCAAGATATGACGGTATGACGTGTAGAGTACTTCATGGGGGAAAATTAGCATATGCATTACAAGTTGAGTTGAGTTGAGTTGAGTTAAGAACCGACATCACTGCACTCAGGACATTCTCATACGTGCTCCGTCCCCTCGTTCAACAGCCAGCAAAGAGTCATACTACTAATCGTTCCCACCGCTATCTGATTAAAAGTTCTCCTAGTCTTCCCTCTCAGTTTTGAGATTCTTCCAGAACCCCTGCCGGTCCCTCGCAACCTCATTCTTTCCACATATGGGTTCTGAGTCTGTTCCTCCGCCTTCTCCACCTGGTCCCACACGCGCACGACCACCTCCCCCTTGTCCATAGGCAAACTACCACCAAGAGATGCATTCCCTACTAGCCTATCAGTCCGTTCATTCCCCCGTACCCCCCGCATGGCCAGGGCAAAATATCCATACAATTCTCACAATCTGTGACCTCTGAAGCTACGAGAGCCATTCCGGAGTAGGGCAGTGATGTCGCTTGCCATTATTATTGTTACTGACTTCAGGCAGGTTTATGAAGACAACAACATCTATCGCCAGGAATGGTATTCAATGGACTACCAAGCCAGCTGACGATTCGGACTTTGCTGATGACATTGCACTCCTGTCACACACACGTAATCAAAAGCAGGATAAACTAATCACAAGCGAAGATATATCACAACAATTAGGTCTAAAATTAATCAGGGAAAGCCACAGAAGTGAGGTTAAACCAAGCAAATAACAACCTCATCTTTCTTGGTGAAACCCCACTTCCAGAGGTGTAGTCATACACCTACCTATCTGGGAATCAGTGTGGGCAGAAACAGAAGAACAGAAAAACTAAAATAAGAATACACAGGAAAGATGAGCTTTCATAGCAGTAGAAGATGTGTGGAAGTCAGAGGAAGTTAAATGAAGCACCAAACTTAGAATGATTAACTCCAATGTTAAATCCGTCATACTTTATGGGTCAGAAACTTGCAGAACAACTAACAGAATCATAGATCAACTACAAATATTCACTAACTGGTGCCTGCCTAGAATAGTGGGAATCAAATGGTGTGATAATGTAGGGCTCGTGAGAAAAAACAAACTAAACAAGCTGATTTCAGTTGAGGTTAGAACCGACTTCGTTGCACTCAGGACATTCCCATACGCGCTCCGTCCCCTCGTTCAACTACCAGCGAAGAGTCATATTACCCTTTGTTCCCAACGCTATCTGATTGCAAGTTCTCCTGGTCTTTCCTCGGTTTTGAGATTCTTCCAGAACACCTGCCGATCCCCCACAATTTCATTCTTTCCACATACGGGTTCTCAATCTGTTTCCCCGCCTTCTCCACCTGGCCCCACAGGCGCTGGACCACCTCTCCTTTGTCCATAGGTAATCTACCACCAAGACGTGCATTCCCTGCTAGCCTACCAGCATGTTTATTCCCCAGCTCTCCCGCATAACCAGGGCAAAACATCCATTCAATGTTCACAATCTGTGACCTCTGAAGCGAGGATAGCCATTCCACATTCCTTTCTCCACCTTATTAAGCATACCCCTTGAGTCCGTAATGAATACAATGTGTATTGCAATGGTCTCCTCTAACCAACGGAATGCCGCTGTGACTGCTTCCACGTACATTCTCATGCTTTTGGTCGTAGTCTCATATGCCAGACTCTTTTTATCAAGCAACTTCTATTAGCCGTCGCGATGAAACCCCAACCCTTACGTCTGTTTCTCACCACTGACCTATCAGTATAGATCACTATGTCACCTTGATGTGTATTACTCTGGATCAATTGATGCACCTCAGACTGTGAGGCCCGCTGCCCATTCTCTGCACTCACGACCCCGTGTGACTATTACATTGTGTCAGTGAACCAAGAGGTGAAGAAATGACGCTGGCGTTAGATGGGACAGACACTGAGAAGACCTAAGGACAACATAACTAGACACTCTCTTGTCTGGAATCCCCAAATAAAACGAAACAGCGGATGACCTAAAACACTTGGAGAAGAGCATTACAGGCAGAATGATATTGGGAGGACATGGAGGAACTGCAGGAGATAGCAAAGTATAGGACGGCTAGGGGTGGTTTGGATGAGGGTCCATGTGCCAATGGGGGATACAGGACAGAAGAAGCAGATCACGGGGCTCATTCCCTACACCGGTCAGTTGGCCTTAACCAGTGACCTCTCATTCAGAAAGCAACGGGAAACCACTAAACGTCAAATTGCCTAGAATATCAACCTCAGGTTGGGGTTGATAGCAACGCCTTGCTATGGACATTCAATATGTCTTGTAATAGAATACAAGTGGTTCCAAATTCTCTGCACCTGCTGCGTGCTCGCCTCGTCTAGTAACTGTTGCAAGAGCTGGTATTTATTAGAGACCGTGACCATAAATTGCTCTTTTGTATCTTGGTTTCTGATATATCCTACATTATATTGACTTTTCTGTTTATAAGATGTTATTTATCTCTTGAGTTTCAGCTTTATTTTACCTATCAGCATTGGTGATCCGAATGTTCATTTACACCGCTAAAAACGGTTACATCATGTAGAGATGATTTAATATTCTTGTTAATACAGATGTTATCGATTTGGTTTTCTGTTTTCTTGCGTGGTCATGGCCACCTTGCTTTGTGTATTCTTTTGTGAAGCAAATCCTCCGCCTATGATTTTGATTCATTGCAGAATAATTGGTAAAGAATTGTCTTGTTTATTCATTAACCATAGTCCGCGATTGCCTATGAACTCTTTATAACCAGTGCTAACCGATCCTATCTTGTCATTTAGTATATGTGTCATCCATGACTATACTTATGTCCTGACGTGTAGCGGCTAAAGTAGTAAGACTCCCACTTCAAGGGGACAGGGTGGATCTAGAGGTAGGGGGTCCACTTCTAGTGTACGATATGACTTTGCTGTGAGCAGTGGACTTCTTGGAAATATGGTGTCTTAGTGACAATGTGTCCACTTCTGGGGGACGGGGTGGGTTAGATATAGGACACCAACTACTAGGGGATTACATCACATAAGCATGCTAGGGCGCTGAGACTTATTTTGAGATGAAAAGTATTAAATGCGGTGGAGGGGCATGATCTAAGTATCTAAACACCAGTCTAGAACAAACTGACTCATGACTGAATGTGAACGTCGACTGTTTCAGGAAGAACTGCAAGAAAACTCATTGGAACAAAATATGCTATTGTACATACCATCCACCCTACCCATAAGATTCAGGAAGAACTGCAAGAAAATTCATTGGAACAAAATATGCTATTGTACATACCATCCACCCTACCGATAAGATTCAGGAAGAACTGCAAGTAAAACTCATTGGAACAAAATGTGCTATTTTACATCGCGTCCACCCTACCTCTAAGATGCCCCGTTTCCTAGAAGTAGCCATATTTTAGAATCTGATGGAATAAGGAGATGAACAATACAATATTCTTAAAGACCCGATCATTGAATACAACCAACTCGTAAACAGCAAGCTGTCTCGGAAACTAAAATACCATTTCCATGTTAAACATCGCAGACGCCTGGAAACAACAATGGTGGATGACGTGGTTTTCTGAAGAAGAGCAATGGGCTACTAGCACGAAGATGGACACATGGTATTCGAGTCACCTTGGGCATGAACATGAATGAGGCAGAGAAACTACCAAATTATCGAGAACTTTATTTTTCTGTGGTAAAAAGAAAGTTTACAGTTAAGTTCATGAACAATTACTAAATCAAACAACGTTCAAATTCATTCATTAGTCAGTTGGTTCTAAGACAGCTCTTGAAATCATCTTATCATGCACCCGTCCCCTTCCCTTCCGTCTCCTATTCTCAGCAACTCTCAACATAAGACAAGCATGCAAGGAGGCTGAGGCTGAGATCAGTGCGAGCTTGTGTAAATGGTGTTAGTATGTATCCATAAATTAGACGTAGACATTTTTGGCCATGTTATGAGAATAAATAAATTAGCGAACTTGGTGACATCCATCACCGAGCAAGCACTACAGGAAGATTGGGATCGTTAAAAGAGTCCCCCTTCGCCGAATGTTTCGGCCCTCTACCTCTTTGATACCGTACATGGCTGGCCTACCATATGTCTGTCTCTTGTCATGCTTGTGTGTATCCAACTTTGAGACGTTTGAATCGATCTTGGCGCTGATATCAGCCTCAGCGTCCTTGCATGCTCGTCTTGTGTAGTTTCTCCTACAACGTCCTTGCATGCTTGGATTATGTAGTTCCTCCTACAGCGTTCTTACATGCATGTCTTATGTAATTTTTCTAGAGCGTCTTTACATGCTTGTCTTATGTAATTGCACCTACAGCGTCCTTTCTGCACTTTCTCCTACAGCGTCCTTACATACTTGGCTTCTGCACTTTCTCTTACAATGTCCTTGCATGCTTGTCTTCTGCACTTTCTCCTACAACGTCTTTACATGTTTGTCTTATGTAGTTCCTCCTACAGCGTCCTTACATGCTTGTCTTATGTAGTTCCTCCTACAGCGTCCTTACATGCTTGTCTTATGTAGTTTTTCCTACAACATTCTGGTTTTCTTGCTTTGGAGTTTAACCTCCACCTTTTTTCAGTAACCGATCTCAATGTCAAACAGCGTGATTTGGAATATCTCTCTATCTTCTCCAATGTCTGTAATAACGTCCATCCTGCGATAAAACCACGTTTACATATGATTCATTTAAGAAGAAAAAAATAATAGCAAAAACTGCAGACAATTTGGAGGCATCTCTGTGGTGAGAAAAGGGAATTGTTGCCGCGAGCTTCCTTAAGAAAGAAATTAACTTAATTATGGACACCATTAAATAAGCGCTCTTTCAAGCGGCAACAGAAATAATTGGCACGAGGAGAAAAATAGGTGGTGGTTTCAGATAACATCCTGCAGATATATAGAATATGATAGGTGAATTACAAAGACAAAGACATCTCTCCATGTGGTAGCGATGAAGTAAAATGAAATTAACAAATCTAAAAGGGGAAAGTTAAACATGAATATGAAACTGGATGTATAAACAGTTTGATAGCATTGTCTCGGATTTAATAACGAGCAATATCGAGCAGCCTTAGGCACTTTGTTTAAACATGAAAACAGCAAAAGTCTAAGTTGACTGTCGGAAAAGAAACGATGCCCTCTTTTGGGGCAATAGATGGCTGTACTAAGGTAAACTAGATAAATTATCAAGAATACAGTACTGATGATGCAATAGATGGCTGTACTAAGGTAAACTAGATATATTGTCAAGAATACAATAATGATGAGGCAATAGATGGCTCTACTAAGGTAAACTAGATATATTGTCAAGAATACAATACTGGTGAGGCAATAGATGGCTGTACTAAGGTAAACTAGATATATTTTCAAGAATACAATGCTGATGAGGCAATAGATGGCTGTACTAAGGTAAACTAGATAAATTATCAAGAATACAATAATGATGAGGCAATAGATGGCTGTACTAAGGTAAACTAGATATATTGTCAAGAATACATTACTGGTGAGGCAATAGATGGCTGTACTAAGGTAAACTAGATATATTGTCAAGAATACAGTACTGGTGAGGCAATAGATGGCTGTACTAAGGTAAACTAGATATATTGTCAAGAATACAGTACTGGTGAGGCAATAGATGGCTGTACTAAGGTAAACTAGATATATTGTCAAGAATACAGTACTGGTGAGGCAATAGATGGCTGTACTAAGGTAAACTATAAATATTGTCAAGAATACAATACTGATGAGGATATAGATGGCTCTACTAAGGTAAACTAGATATATTGTCAAGAATACAATACTGGTGAGGCAATAGATGGCTGTACTAAGGTAAACTAGATATATTTTCAAGAATACAATACTGATGAGGCAATAGATGGCTGTACTAAGGTAAACTAGATAAATTATCAAGAATACAATAATGATGAGGCAATAGATGGCTGTACTAAAGTAAACTAGATATATTGTCAAGAATACATTACTGGTGAGGCAATAGATGGCTGTACTAAGGTAAACTAGATATATTGTCAAGAATACAGTACTGGTGAGGCAATAGATGGCTGTACTAAGGTAAACTAGATATATTGTCAAGAATACAGTACTGGTGAGGCAATAGATGGCTGTACTAAGGTAAACTAGATATATTGTCAAGAATACAGTACTGGTGAGGCAATAGATCGCTGTACTAAGGTAAACTATAAATATTGTCAAGAATACAATACTGATGAGGATATAGATGGCTGTACTAAGGTAAACTAGATATATTGTCAAGAATACAGTACTGGTGAGGCAATAGATGGCTGTACTAAGGTAAACTATAAATATTGTCAAGAATACAATACTGATGAGGATATAGATGGCTGTACTAAGGTAGACTAAATATATTGTCAAGAATACAGTACTGATGAGGATATAGATGGCTGTACTAAGGTAAACTATAAATATTGTCAAGAATACAATACTGGTGAGGCAATAGATGGCTGTACTAAGGTAAACTATAAATATTGTCAAGAATACAATACTGATGAGGATATAGATGGCTGTACTAAGGTAAACTATAAATATTGTCAAGAATACAATACTGGTGAGGCAATAGATGGCTGTACTAAGGTAAACTATAAATATTGTCAAGAATACAATACTGGTGAGGATATAGATGGCTATACTAAGGTAAACTAGATATATTGTCAAGAATACAATACTGATGAGGATATAGATGGCTGTACTAAGGTAAACTAGAAATATTGTCAAGAATATAATACTTCAGAAGCCAGCATGACCGAATGGGTAAGAGCGTTCGTTCTTAAATATTCGTCGTGCTGATGCTGATGTGCGAAAGTTCAACCCACACTCCGGCCAGTTGGAGTAAAATGATGACTTCTCGTCCTTGACTTGCGGACGTAAATTACAAGTTTCTCTGAAGTCGGAGTGGGTTCGCCTGATGGCGGCGGATCCTGGTGATAGGGAAAGTGTAGAAAGTATAAGGAATGTAGAAATCTCATTTGCGAGCAACCGCATGAGGAGGCTGCGTGGTCTCGAGGTATGGTGTTCGCCTCCAGTGCTGGAGTTCCCGGGTTCAAGCCCCGGTGAGGACTGGGATTTTTTCACGTGGACTTCTAGTAATAAAATTTCCCCTGGCCTCTGGGTAGTGAGATCGGAGGCCCGTGTGTATTGTGGTGCACGTAAAAAATCCCTTGGCAGTTGGAAATCGAAAAAGAGTGGCCTAACGTTTCTGCCCAGGGCAAAATTTCGAGTTAAAATTCTATCTAAAGTGTTTCAGGATCCTCGCCGGTGCTACGGAGTTCGTGCACTAAGCTGAGTTTCTCCAGGCTTGGGTTTGAGTTATGAGGAGAACGGAGCACGTTTGAGTTATGAGGAGAACGGAGCACTTATTGGTTACACCCGTGTGCCGTGATGTTGATCCATCGACTAAACTAAACTAAACCGCATTAGGAGCCATGCGAAGCAAATACCTACGTGAAAAAAGGGAAATGCGCAAAAAAAAAAAAAAAATAAATCTTATATATAAAAGGCGATATTCGTCCGTATCTATGTATGTCCTTTATACGTTCGCGAACGGCCCATCCGATTGAGATGAAATTTTTTACACGCCTTCCTTTCATTCCAGAGCTGCCAACTGTGATATTTTGTTAGTGTGAAATCGCCTGCTTACTCAGTATTATTTCATTTTTCATTTTTCACCATAATTTCATATATCTCAGGGGACCTAACTCTGTAAAAGTTATTTCAAGGGGCATAACTTTTCTGTATAACTTATAGTCATATTGTGGCATCGTTTTCAAAGATTTATAAACTCTTTGTCCATAGTTATGTACCGGCATATGAGTTATAATAAATAATGATACAATCTGTAAGGCATTTTCAAAGTTTTCATAAAAATGATGCACAATGCATAACATTGTAACTCATCTTTTTTTGCTTAAGAAGTTACTGTAGTCATGCAGGTGATTAGAAAGAGTTTTCATTAAAAATAATGGATGGTGTGTGGTAGAACGTTCTTTTAAGTTACTTTTTTTGTTGTATGAATTTAATGAAGCCGGACAGGGTCAGGCAGACAGATAGACAGACAGACAGATAGACAGTCGGAAACAGGAACTTATATGACTACTTATATAAATTAAATGAGATGCTTCACACCAGGAGCTGGGCGATGCCGGGCCGGGTCAGACAGACAGACAGACAGACAGACAGATAGTCGGTAACGGGAACGGGAACTTATATGACTACTTATATGAATTAAATGAGATGCTTCCCACCAGGGACTGGGCGAAGCCGGGCAGGGTCAGGCAGACAGATAGACAGACAGATAGACAGACAGATAGACAGTCGGGAACGGGAACTTATATGACTACTTATATGAATTAAATGAGATGCTCCACACCAGGAGCTGGGCAATGCCGGGCCGGGTCAGACAGACAGACAGACAGACAGACAGACAGACAGACAGACAGACAGACAGACAGACAGTCAGTCGGTAACGGGAACGAGAACTTATATGACTACTTATATGAATTAAATGAGATGCTCCCCACCAGGGTCTGGGCGAAGCCGGGCAGGGTCAGCTAGTAAATAAATAAATTATGGCATAGAGTATTTGGATGAAACCTAGGTCAATGCGCACCACACAAGTGAAAAGGAATGGCAATCAGTGGATGGAAAGATAAAACGATATGTGCCCAGTAGTAAAGGAGAGTGTTTGGTCATAGCCCATGCTGGTAGTATGCGTAATGGCTTACTACATAATGCTGGACTCGTGTTCGTCTCAAAGCATACAGCCACTGTGCATAATGCCGCCACCAGAATGTCACCACAAAAGTCCTCTACGAAGCATACCGTTCGTCCTTGATGGAAGTGGCAGTCAATTTCCCAACCAGATGTTCACCTACAAAGTCTCGATGTTTCTCATCATCATCATCATCATCATCATCATCATCATCATCATCATCATCATCATCATCATCATCATCATCATCATCATCATCAGCATCATCATCATCATCTTCATCTTCTTCCACTTCTGCCGTCAAGCGTAGTGGGGAGGATAATTTTCGTTCCAGCGCCCGGTGGGCGGCACTGGATAGTCATTCCGTGTGGTTGTACAATATCTTTGATGTCGTCAATCCATTTTCTCCTTGGACGTCCTCGGGGTCTCGTCGCAGATGATCTTTGATGTAAAGCCAGTGATGGTAGTTGCTGGTGTTGCATTCTAACGACATGGCCAAACCACTTGAACTTCTGTCTTTCAATAAACGTGGCACAAGGTGTTGATCCCACAGTCTTCTGATAATAGCATTTCTTACTCGGTCTCGGATTAAGTTGGCAGCTCTCCTCAGACATCTCATTTCGCAGTATTGATTTTGCGAAGGTGTAATTTGGATAAAGTACAGGTTTGAGATTGGTAGCAAAGGGTTGGTATGAATATGCTGTTTATTACCTGCCGTTTTGCGGGCACGGGTATATTTGGATGTTTCAGTAAGGGTGATAGTTGATATATAAGAGCACTAGCTTTTTGACATCTGATTTCAATATCTCTGTCTAATCTGCCATCTTCTGTGATTATATATTTAGTTGTTCGGCTTGGTGTGTTGTTTCCGGCGTGTCGACCGGCGTGAACGCTGATAGAGTTGCGTTTTTCGATGTTACTAGATGTTGGAATTCCGTTTCTAGATGTTTTATAGCCAGCCACGCCATTTTATCTCCGACATGCAGTTTACGCATCAAAACAATCTCGGACATATGTAAAAACTTTCACTGTACATAATGCCGTCGCCAGAATGCCAACACAAAAGTCCTCTACGAAACATGCAGGTCATCCTTGATAGAAGCGGCAGTCTCTATCCCAACCAGATGTTAGCCTACAGTCTCGATATTTCTAGATATTGTTGTATATTTCTTATGCTTTGTGGATTTCAAGTAAGTCGTACTATTCTAAGGTATTCTCAATTTATGTCCCATTCAGCGCCAACGTCTTTCTTCACCTCTTAGTTAATTGGTATTTGACTAGTTCTCTCCATGAACATTGGTGATTCTGTCATTAAAAAACAAAATTAGTATATGTAGCTTATTTGTATTTCTTTAGTCGTTCTGTGTGTAGCTGATCCATCCATTAGTACTAATTTAACCTTAGAATTTAATCAGTTTAGTTTCAAATTCAATTCCTTTTGACTTTCACATATTTCAATGGACTGCAAAAACTCCTTTTGGTACCTCTATGGTTCCCCATCTTTGTTTGCACAGCTGTTTACAAATGTATATGATTCCGTCTCTTGAAGTGAGGTCTCACCAAAGGAGATCAGTAAACATTTCCATTGTCGATCTGTCTTCTCCAAAACCAGAATGTGACTCTAGATTTTTAGTCAGTCTCTGGAGACTTGTTAGAATAACTAGCTGACATTAGACAAACAAAACTCGTGAGATAGATACCTTGTTATTGCAATCACCCCTTCTTCCTTGATTCTTATATAGTGTAGTAATATTGACATATATCAATCACATCACGGAGAATTGTTTCTTTAGAGCGGTGACATAGGACAGAATGAAATGGTAATAGCAGTGTAACATTGTGCTGTATTTGTGAAGTCCGGTGGAATTCAGTCCATCACTTTATGTTGCTTTGGCAAGGACTAGACGGTGAATATGCGTGTTTAGTTTATTCATCGTCGACTATATATCAAGTCCACCGCACTTGGAAGTCAGTAAAATGTATCGAGAGCTAAAGGATTGGCTATAATTTCATAGGAGCACAGCGGAGGGTGTTATCTAGCCCATCTGTCCATCAGTTTTCCTTCAGTAGTCATAATAAACTTCATCATCGTAACAAAACACAATTTCAGCTGTCTAAATAGAGAACATAAACACGAAGAAACATTAGGGGCAACCGTCAAAGAAAATATTCGGCTGGCGTGAATACTGAGAGCCACATGGGTACTTACAATATTTCAGTGTATCTCTGAAAGCACCAATAACCAGACAGAGGGAACAATAGCAGTAATTGGTTAGAATCCTCCACGAACAGAGAGAGTATAGCAGCAAGATTTCATTCAGTCATTTTTGTAATAGTCAGCTTCGGTCGCAAATATCCTTTAGTCTCTTTGCATTTGTTTACTATTTCGTTCTGTATTCTATTAAAAATGTCCCCCATCTTTACTGTTTCTTCTTTTATCCATCGTTCGCATTTAGGTGATCGCTTATTTCTTTAAAGAACTTTCATTTTCAGACGATAAAGCACTAATAGCAAAATCAGAAGCAGAAGTATAAGAGTACATGAATAGTCTAAACGAAGCGTGTAGGGCAACATTACATAAAAATTAGCACAAGTATAACAGAGGTAATGACTATAAGAAGAAAAAGAAAAAAAAAACAACAACGATTCACCTACAAGAAGACCCCCAGAAACAAGTAAAGATATTCAAGTACCTAGGAAGTATAATATCATCAAAGGGTAAATCAGAAGACGAGATCGAAAATAGATGCAATAAGGTAAACCACCTCATTGAACAAATGGCACTATACTAAAGAACATCATCATCATCATCTTCCACTTCTGCCATCAAGCGTCGTGGGGAGGAATAATTTGCGCTCCAGCGCCTGGTGGGCGGCACTTGATAGTGTCAATCAGTGTGATTGTACAATGTCTTTGATGTCGTCAATCCATTTTCTTCTTGGACGTCCTCTTGGTCTCGTCGCAGATGATCTTTGATGTAAGGCCAGTGATGGTAGTTGCTGATGTTGTATTCTAATGACATGGCCAAACCACTTGATCTTCCGTCTTTCTATAAATGTGACACAAGGTGTTGATCCCACTGTCTGTCTGATAACAGCATTTCTTACTAGGTCTCGGATTGTTAAGTTGGCAGCTCTCCTCAGGCATCTCATCTCGCAGATGTTGATTTTGCGAGAGTGTGATTTTGCTACAGTCCAAGTTTGAGATTGGTAGCATAGAGTTGGTGTGAATATGTTGTTTATTATCTGTCGCTTTGCGGACATGGGTATATTTTGATGTTTCAGTAAGGATGAAAGTTGATATGTAAGTGCACTAGCTTTTTAACATCTGATTTCGATTTCTCTGTCCAAGCTGCCATCTTCTGTGAATATACTTCCAAGATATTTGAATTCTTTAACTTGTTTCAGAGTTTCAGAGTGCTATTTATCTGTATACTTAGTGGGCCCGGCGTTCTGCTAACTTGCATTGATAATCTTTAAAGTTTCAAATACACCCAAGGCAGTAGGGGAGAGAGGTTTTACATGGTGCCTCATACCGCCGATAAGCATGTCCCATGTCCATGTCCATGTCCATGTCCATTTGAGAAAAAAAAAAAACTTTCCACCTTGGCGCATCCAGCCCATGTGGCATTGGTTAGTGACCTGGTGGTTCATATTGCGGCGTAGGTTTGTTTGTTTCTTTGCGCCAGTGATAGATGGCTTATCTTGTTGACGGATCTATGCTTATGTTGTCAGCTGGGGGTTTCGTTGGCCGGCAAGTTTTGCGTTAGAGTCTATCTTTTTAGGTGGCTTCTTCTGTCAGTGTTGGCTTCTGGCTCGTCTGTTGTGTCACGTTTTAGTTGAAGACTGGCTTTTCCTTGAATTTATTCGTAAATGTGAATGGGATGTTGGCTTCTTCTTGAGGTTTTGGTTTTGCTTTTGGTTTAGTCTTGGCTTTATCTTTGCTTTCTCTTCCAGGTAATTCCTTTATCAGCTTTTCAATGTTCTCTACAGTGATATAATCGACTGGTTCTTCTGTGTTCTTTTCCGCGACTTTGGTTGTTTTAGCTTGGGTTGACTCTCTCTCTGATTTTAGTAGTTTTCTCTCCTCTTGAATTGCCAGCAGTATCTCTTCGTTCTTCTTTATTGTCATTGTCATGTGCTCCATCTCTTGTTTGATATTTCTCTGAGTCTCTTTAATTTCGGCAAGCATCTTTTCAATGTCGCTGGTCGGTGCCGGTCTTTGAAGAAGCTTGACTTGTTTTTTCAACTCGTCGATCTCGTTCTGCATCAGTGCTCTTTCAGTTTGCGAGATGCCTGTGCCTGTCCCGCTCCTTCGCATGGCTTCCTTATATGGGGTTCTCGTGTTAATTGCGATCTTTAGGACATCCCTGTGTCTTTGGAGGTACGGACAGCCCAGGTACCTTGCTCCATGGTTGCCCATGCAGTTGGCGCACTTCCTCTTGTTATTGGGTGCTCTGAAGTCGGTGTCCTGCTTTGCCAGCGGACACTCCCTGAAGGTGGTCGGCGCAGCATGTCCCAGAGTTGTGATGTATTTTATAGAGACAGCTGCCGCACCCATTAATTCGCCTTTTTATTGACCACCGCCGTTTTCGGACTCCATTAATGGATTCATGAGTGCAGTTTTCTCGGAGATTCCTGGGGTTCGTTACTGGAGCTACTGGAGTTCGTACTCTATGTCACGCTGTCGGTAAACCGCTCTTGGGAAAGAGACCGAGCCAAATCGGATAAAACCCGGTGCAATGAAGTCTCCTCTCACCTTTTAATTACACATAATCAGCAGTATTAAACATTGAATATGTCACACACTTCGATTACACACTTTGATTACATTGGCTCCTTATTTGGTCACAATGGGGAGTGTTTTTCAAAGTTCCACCATTATATTAGCCATGGAATTGCAGAAGTGCATTAGTGTGAAGTACCTATGGCACAACACGAGCAAATAATTGTGAAATAGAAACTGTGAACATACATCAGTCTTGTCCTAGACAGGGATTTCAATCATGGATCTATTCACACAGATTGAGGAAGACAATCGAGCCTTTGAACAACGTCACAGAACAATTCTTAGAATACCACGTGGCAAGACAAATAAATACCTTCTACTAGATGTGAACTACTAAGAAATGCGGCTCATAAACAACTTGTCTCAGAAATATTTAAAATAACTAGGCCGGAAACACTGAAAGTAACAACTATGGTAGAAACGTTTAGAATAATAACTAGGGCAGACACATTTACTGTAATATGTAAGACAGAAACACGTATTGTAACAACTAGGATTTAAAAAATTCTTAAGTAATAACTACAACAGAAACATTAATTAGCAAAAAGGATAGAAACGTTTAGAGTAAACACTAGGATAGAAACATTTATAAGTAAAGAAATTCGACAGTACCGTTTAAAATAACAGCTAGGATACGCGTATTTAATGGAAAAGTTAGAATAGAAACGTCTAAAGCAGTGTTTCCCAACCTTTTTTGTGCCATGCCCCACTTAAGCCTTTCTAAAATTCATATTGCCCCCCTCCCCCGCCCCACGCCCCCCCCTCAACATATACATTATTTTTAATATTCAAAAATTGAAATGTTCACAAAGAAACTTGAATGGTAGGTTTTAGGAAGAAATCACTAGGTAATTATTGAGCAAACAGAGTAAGTAAATTTTCAAAACATATAATGGAGAACTGAAATTCAAGTACAAAATAATTTTAATGAAAGATTTTTCTATATTATTTTAATTATTAGTAATTATTTATTATTTAAATTTAGTGAGATTCTTGCGCTTGATGCTTGCTGCAAAGAGATCTTATGTCAGGTTCCAATTTAGTTAACTTCAGTCTCAAGTCTCCCCGTTTTGTTATATTCAGCCGATTTCTTCCATTTTCGAATTGCCCCCCTTAACAGTCAAATTGCCCCCCTGTGGGGCGTGGGCCCCACGTTGGGAAACACTGGTCTAAAGTAAGGAAAGGGACAACAATATTTACGTAACTGATAAAACAACTTAACAATCCGAGACCGAGTAAGAAATGCTACTATCAGACAGACTGTGGGATCAACACCTTGTGCCACATTTATTGAAAGACAGAAGATCAAGTGGTTTGGCCATGTCGTTAGAATGCAACATCAGCAACTACCATCACTGGCCTTACATCAAAGATCATTTGCGACGAGACCACGAGGACGTCCAAGAAGAAAATGGATTGACGACATCAGAGACATTGTACAACCACATGGAATGACACTATCCAGTGCCGTCCACCGGGCGCTGGAACGCAAATTATTCCTCCCCACGACGCTTGACGGCAGAAGTGGAAGATGATGATGATGATGATGATAAAACAACACGTTTTAATTCATAAAAAAGGATGCGAATATTTAATGTACAGCTAGAACAACACTTTTAAATGAATAAACAGGACACACATATTGAAATGGAACAACTAAGATAGAAACATTTCAAGTAATAACAAGGATATAAACATTTAGAGATAACAGCTAGGTCATCACCTTTTAAAGTAAGGACAAGGATATACATATTTAATGTAACATTCAGGAAAGAGACATTTAAAGCAACAGCTAGAATCAAAGGTACAGGTTGGCCCGTAGCAAGTCATGCCTTTCGGGTGAGAAGTGTTAGGCCTTTACATATTCCAGGCCACGAGATATGAGGTGAGATGGCCGGATCTCTTCTTCGTTGTCTTTCATTCCCAAATAATTCTCAGAAAATTATGAAAGTTTCATCTTTGAGTCATTACCACATATTTTACTTCATTCTGCTGATTTATTTGACATTATTCCTTTACATTATGTCCTAATGTAGTCACTGTCATATCATCTGCGTTGCTTGTATGTTGTTGTGTTTTCTTCTTCTTGTTTGTTAATGAAGTCTTGTCACCGTAAGGTCCTCTCTTTTGTATACATGTAATGTGTAAAGCTGTCTTACACATCAGATTTTTCAATACTTTATTTTCATTTACACACATTTTAATCCATTACATTTATATTTGTCCTCTAAAGTAAAGGTAAGTATGAGCAATGATCTCAGCTGGAAGAAAATGAATTCTAAACTGCAGTTCCTAGACCCAGAAGAACGACAGCGCGCAATTGCTTCTGACACGTAGTCCAGGGAACCGAGTATCCACCGAAATCAGTGGACAATCATGTATCCGAGAAGAGACGGGAATTTCTGCCAAAGGATGAGATCTCAAACACCTCACATGGATGTGAAATTCAAAGAGAGACCACAACGCAATGGGGAGGATGGCAAGTTTAGAAACTGACCCCTGAAATATCTGGCGTCACCTTTTATGAAGCAAAATGTAACAAACTATCGCCTGTCAAGACAGCAAGGTGCCAAATGACACAGCCATCCACCCACCCTCACATACGAGCGCGCGCGCTCGCGCGCACACATACACACATACACATCACGACTTAGTGAAACATGAAAAAAGAATAATAAAAAATGGAAAATATTAATATTCTTAAGCCGTGTCATATATCACCAACTAATGTCCACGCGTGGAATCGATTGTGAAGACAACTTAAGACGGCTTTCCTGTTAGGATCACGTATCACACTCTACCGTCAAGACTTTCCTCAGTTAATTAACCCAGATCGTGTGTCAGTATTCTCTATTGTATATTTGGGTTCAACCATGGGTTCTGAAGTTTGAATTCTCAGTCATTCTGATGAAGTGACTCCAAAATGGCGCTAACATAAGAAATACGTTAGCGCCCATTGAAGCAAAGGTCAGATGTAAATATCTAAGAACACGCAAGACAAACCCACAGCTTTAAAGCTATAGGAATGTCGGAATTCTAACCTGCCGCCTCTAGATACAGGTAGCCCTGTATGTTTGTGTTTCGACCTACAGACAACAAGGCATGCAATAGTGCTTTGTAGCAAAGTGGAGTCGATGTATATTTCAGCAAGTACAGCATATACAGAACATTGGAAACCATGTTGGTCTACACTCGCTCCGTTTGAACACAATCTATATGAAGATGTCAATCAGCTTTAGTTGATTTCTACTTTCTTTGCAACTCACATCGACGTATGAAGATGAACAAAGAAGAAGAAGAATCGACAAGTGACGTTATCATTTAGTAGTAATACAGATAAATATCAGTTGTTGGGAGCAAACATTTGAGACGACTTAAATAGGTTGAGAAATATACTAACAGATATATTGAATGACATAGAAATAGAGGAGATAGAAGCACTAGATCATGTCCAAATTAAAGTCTATAGCGACAACAGTGGATTCGAAATTGCCTCCAAGTTACGACAGTTCCTCTCTAACGGAACAAGTGAACTTCGTTGTACGGCCAAGTACGATGTTTTCATTAACCTGTAAAACTAAGTCTTCATTAGGCAGGTCTAGCACAGACTATAGCTTTCGATGTTGATATTGTCTAGTGCAGTGGTTCTCAACCAGGTGGGGGAGGGGGCATTTTAGGGTTTCCAGAGGGTATGGTATATTAAGATTATTTCAAGATCATGTTAATACAAGAACCGATTACTTGATATTGTTTTTCCCTCCATACTTTACAGTTCTGTACTTCTCGCCCTTCTGAAATTAGTTTTATAACGTAAGTAGACCCGCAAATCATGTTTTATGTAGATGTCTAGACTTGTTCTTTTTTGTTTTGTTCACATATCCTTTACAGGACATCGCTGTCAATATCAGCATCTTTCAACTGATTGTTGATTTCTTGGCTAGACTTGTTTTAGTATGTGTTATTAAATTTAGCTTTCATTTTTACGTATACTGTATAGGGGCAGGAGGGGGGATTCATAGGGAGGAAATACAACAGGAGGAATGCCATTCTGAACATATAGTGAAGGGGTGCATGGGCCAAAAAAGGTTGAAAACCACTGGTCTAGTGTGTTATCGAATCTCGGCTACCTGTAGTGCTAATAGATACAGTGAAGTACGCAGAGAGCTATATTACACGCCTTGAAGAGTCTATGGTACATGAAGCTACCCTTTTATTGTATAGCTCAATCGGCAGTGGATAAGTGTTGTGGCAAAAATGTGTTATAGCTCAATCGGCAGTGGATAAGTGTTGTGGCAAAAATGTGTTATAGCTCAATCGGCAGTGGATAAGTGTTGTGGCAAAAATGTGTTATAGCTCAATCGGCAGTGGATAAGTGTTGTGGCAAAAATGTGTTATAGCTCAATCGGCAGTGGATGAGTGTTGTGGCAAAAATATTTGATAGCTCAATCGGCAATGGATGAGTGTAGTCACAAAAATATTTGAAAGCTCAGTCGGCAATGGATGAGTGTTGTAGTAAAAATATTTGATAGCTCAATCGGCAATGGTTGAGTGTTGTGGTAAACAAATTTGATAGTTCATTCGGCAGTGGATGAGTGTTGTGGTAAACATTATTTATAGCTCGATAGGCAGTGGATGAGTGTTGTGGTAAACATTATTTATAGCTCAACCGGCAGTGGATGAGTGTTGTGGTAAACATTATTTTTAGCTCAATCGGCAGTGGAAGAGTGTTGTGGTAAAACTATTTTATAGCTCAATCGGCAGTGGATGAGTGTTGTGGTAAAACTATTTTATAGCTCAATCGGCAGTGGATGAGTGTTGTCGTAAACATTATTTATAGCTCGATAAGCAGTGGATGAGTGCTGTGGTAAAAATATTGTATAGCTCAATCGGCAATGGATTAGTGTTGCAGTAAAAATATGTGATAGCTCAATCGGCAGTGGATGAGTGTAGTCACAAAAATATTTGAAAGCTCAGTCGGCAATGGATGAGTGTTGTAGTAAAAATATTTGATAGCTCAATCGGCAATGGATGAGTGTTGTGGTAAAAATATTTGATAGCTCAATCGGCAATGAATGAGTGTTGTGGTAAAAATATTTGATAGCTCAATCGGCAATGAATGAGTGTTGTGGTAAACAAATTTGATAGTTCAATCGGCAGTGGATGAGTGTTGTGGTAAACATTATTTATAGCTCGATAGGCAGTGGATGAGTGTTGTGGTAAACATTATTTATAGCTCAACCGGCAGTGGATGAGTGTTGTGGTAAACATTATTTACAGCTCAATAGGCAGTAGGTGAGTGTTGTGGTAAAACTATTTGATAGCTCAGTCGGCAGTGATGTGAGTGTTGTGGTAAACATTATTTATAGCTCAATAGGCAGTGGATGACTGTTGTTGTAAAAATATTTGATAGCTCAATCGGCAGTGTATGAGTGTTGTGATAAAAATTATTGATAGCTCAATCGGCAGTAGATGAATGTTATGGTAAAAATCATGCTGGCCGAATTTACTACGCAGGATATTTCCTGGTACCCATTTTGGGCTGTTACGGTCTGGGAGCTGAAGTCAGGTTGGTAAAAATGCGCCTTGATAATGAATACGGATCCTTTGGTTATATCACTTTCAGTGTTTCTGTTATCTTGTCAGTCCTCCGATAGGTACTGCTTTCCAGGACTGGAGTTGTTGACGGTTACTGTATCCGTCTCTATCTATGTAAGTGCCCAGCCTGAGTCCACTTGGCAGACTACAATGATACGATGATTCTAAACCGCGTTCCTGATTTCTCTGGTGTGGATCGGATACCTAGTTTTGTGTGAAACCTGTGGGGAAAATACAACCCTGGAGGTTTCGTGGACACGTTTCACAAGTAATAGTTGAAATCCTTGGTGTTGGAAATCCAATATTGAGGCCATGCAGTGGCTGTCATGTAAAATATCTGACTTAGACAACCTACCTACGACCATATGTGTATTGTGTGTGTGATACTGAATACAAACTGAGCTCATCGTCTGTTCTACTGAGTTCGTGTACTGAGATGGAATTCGCCCAGTGTAATAAGAAAAATTAGATAAAGTATTTGATAAGAATCTTCTATTACGAAGAAGATGAATTCAATCAATCACACAACATGTTAATTTCATATTGTATTCTATAAAACCCGATTATTACACATCAATATATTATATCCTGTTGACATCTTGAACGTACATATGAATAGTGATTACATCCCCCATGCCCAAATTTAACGATGGTACGTGGCCACGAACACATATAACTGGAAGTTGACTACTCGCATCTGTGGCCGCGGATTTCACTACGTTTGAGAATCACTTAACTCTGTCAACCTATATTTTGTGTTGATCACTGTAATGAAATTGGAATTTGATATTTTGATAAAGGTGTTTGTCTACGTTACAGTAACAGACATCTTCTATTACCCATCACCAGGACAATCTTGTCTGTGTGGACATCTTTCAAACAGACAACTCTCCAGTGTTTGGTAGTCATATTCTATTACATGGTGCATAATAATTAGCAAGTCATTTCGTAAGAAGATTGGTATCAAGGTTTATAATTACGTTACACCAACATAAAAGTAACTTTATGACTTATGAACTTATTCTTGAAAAATAAGTGTGTTGGTGTCCCCTAGACATCCAAATAAAAAAAATAAAAAAAAATAAAAAAAAAAATAAAAAAAATAGCAAAAATAACAGACATGGCACGCATATTTCCAAGGCAAGCTATGACATGACAGGAGGAGACAGACTTTGCAACCAGGTAACTGAATCAATGCACAGAGGGCTATTCCTTGCAGAAGGCTGAAGCAATACAGTCCAAATCTAGTCGGTTTGATCATATCTGTTGAAAGAGCGCAGATCGGCTAAAACGTCAACCATGGCAGACACAGGAACAAGAACCAAGAACACCGGGTTGTTCATCAATTCACCTAGAGTTAGAATATAAATCAGTGACTGAGAACCGAAAAGAAGGCTTGAAACGATCACAATAGAAAGCTACTGTTTGGGGCTGTTTAGGAAACGCATAGATTTCACCATTCTTTATATTTCTTATTACATGTGTATGCGAAATAGAATGCAACCCTGTCTTATCCCCCTTTCCACCTCAAGGCAATTGGATGTTTCACCAGCTACTCGAACAGCTGCTTGTTGTAATGTGTTGGGTACCAATGCTTCGTATTCCAGGAACCATACCTTACATTGCTTTTCTGCTAAAACCACTGTGACGTTTTATATGACCAACATATTATAGTTTCTGAGATAATACAAAGAAGAAGTAAGCTTTACAATCTACTAAAACGGTAAAGGCATGATGAGCAACAAACACGATGTAGACAACGAGAAAATACTTGACAGCTTGATCCCATGTGTTAGGACATACACAGATGCCCGATATAAGACTCGTTAAAGAAGGGCAAGGTCTTGCAGAGAATATGACGCACAAACACCAACAGACATCGTATGTCTACTGTACGCTGACACACCCTGCTGCCACGACGCACATCATAATTCTCGCTGACAGTTTTGTCCCCTAACCTACAATCGGATGTTGCTTGAGAAATAGGAAAACTAAACCAATAGTCTTCGTACACCAAATCAAATTGTATTTGTCAATTCCAATGTGTGTACCAGGCAACTTACTTGGGTAGAACCGAAAGTCAAATCAAGTAGCCGAACATATACTAGTGACTTTAAAAAAAAAAATATATATATATACTAGTGAGGATGGAAAATGAGGACGACAGAAATGTTGTGGAAGCGCAGTAGACACAAAACATGTAATGTTTCTGTAACTAGACATGCAACATGCCCTACTATATATAAAGGGAACTGTCTCAGGCATATCATAGTGAACAACAACAAAAGTGATCTCACCTGGTAGTTGGTTCTCTCCTCTTGTATCTGTGCCCATAATTTCTTGACTTCTTCAAACGTTTCCTGCGCTGTGATAGCATAGACCAGCACGAACGCATGGGCCGTGGTAATTGACAAACGTCGCATGGCTGGAAAGGTCAAATTCCCTGCGGTGTCCAGAAAATCCACTTTGATCAGAGTGCCACGAATATTGTAATCTCGAACAAACAGATCTTCCACTGTTTCCTTGTAATCCGAAGTAAACGTGTTGAAAAGAAAACGTTTTAAGATGGCTGTCTTGCCAACACGCCCTGCACCAAGAAACACAACTCTGTTTCTCTGATCTGTGTCCGCCATTTTTAATCACCTATCACATGTACACTTTTTCCCTAAGAACTTCTGTTAACAACAGTATATACGTGTACTTTTACAATAAAATTAAAACCTGAAATATGGCTCCCTGCAAAATATACGATGTACCTTTGCTGTACACAAGTATTGTTTTTCAAGATCCGCAAAGCTGATTATGTGTAAATGTATACTAATCTCTTAGGAGTGGCGTTGTCGATAGCTGAGATGTCACATTTGGTCTCCGTGTTCACATAGATTTCAATCAGTCTGTCCTCTAATTGCTTTTCCTTTCCACTATCTTCTAACAGCGATACGTTTACCGTTATTATTATTCCGATACTGTTAAAGGTTCTCCTGGGATTGGAATTTCTAGGTGAACACAAAAACATACATGAACTCACAAGTCATTGATAGCTTTCGTATTTTCACATTTTTAAATTAACTTTATGTAATTTCGGCGCTTTTCCGTTATGTTACACGTTTTCATTATTGTTACGTCGCTATTCTACAAAGAATACATACATTTCACCATTGCACTTCAGAATTTCCTTTCTATTTCCTTTTTACAAACATTTATTTCAATAGAGAAACCACCTGCAAGTTGTTGACCGATGATGAGCCTATTCAGTAGGAACGTCTGACTGTATCATATCCAGGTATGGTGAACGTGTGGTATATTCAAATAAAGACGGCAATATCTGATATGAGAAGACATCTGCTCTCGTATGCTCCACCTGAGATGGAACTGACCACTAAACTAACAGAGCCAAGTTAAGCAGAATGAGATTAAAGCTAGTTTAAACTTTAAACAGATTGCAGCGCGGACGAAATGGTATTTACAGAACATCAATATTTCTGATGTTCTCACGTTCGCACTGGCAGTGTTCCTTGACGCCTGGGAACCGACACAATACAAGACACACGTATGTGGGTGTGTTCGCGTCTGCAGACTGTTTTGCGAACGAATGAATCTATGTATAATTTATGTATTTCTGTATATTTGTCTACCTGCATGGTTGTTTGCCTGCCTGTCTGTCTCCTGTCTGCCCATGCGTCTGCCTGTGTGTCTGTTTTTACGACTGTCAATCGGTGTGCCTACTTGTCTGTATGTTTGCCCGTCTATCTGTTTGCATGCTTGTCTGTCTATCTACCTGCCTTTCTGGGTTTGTACTCAACTTGTTGTAGTTCTCAACATTTTGCATAACTAATAAATAAGATTATAGGGTACCAAAGCGCGTTGTGAAATGGATACAAATAAACGGCTCAGCGGAAATGACACAAAGATGTGGATAACTAAATATCTCACTACATGACAGAACACTTTTACAATGTGTGATGTGGGCCCCTTTACTGAGCTCCGAATCACAAATGTGTATTCTCATTAGGAATTCCAGATTCCCGATGAATGATTCCACTTACGGACACACATCTCCTGACGTCACAGATGTCTAGCACTACTCGTCTGGTCCAGTTCTTTTCCTCTGGAGGTTCCTTTTATGAAAATGCCGTCATAATCCTAGACAGAAAGAAAGAAAGAAAAAAGAACAAATTGTAATCGGTTGCGCATTAACTATAATTGAACGTTACACTGGTGCGTGATCGTCTCTTGTGTGATTTTTCTGTTTGCCAAGTGGATTAATACACTCTGAGCAGATTCCTAGGTGATTCGTCTTTATATATGAATAAACATTGATGTAATTATCTTATAGCCTTTCATCTTCTGCAATAATGTTTTTAAAAGAGTAACCGCGTCATTTTACACGTCATAAGGCGCAGTGAGCACAAGGTTCTAGACCTATGGTTGTGTAGACCAATCGGCACTGCACGGTTGATGTGGTCAATCGGCTCTCCGACGGCGATGTGGTCAGTATTATCCCGGCCGTCTTGTCTTCCCAAGATATCTCCTGATACCAATTCTAGACTGGGTCTTCTTGGGTGCCAAGGTCAGTTTTCATAACCTGCCTCGATGCGAATTCGAACCCAAGACCACCATAGAAGTACCTAGCGGTGTGTATGTTTGCCAGTATTGTACACGGTTTTTACATACTGCGATAGTCATCTCATCATAGAAGTACCTAGCGGTGTGTATGTTTGCCAGTATTGTACACGGTTTTTACATACTGCGATAGTCATCTCATCATAGAAGTACCTAGCGGTGTGTATGTTTGCCAGTATTGTACACGGTTTTTACATACTGCGATAGTCATCTCATCATATAAGTACCTAGCGGTGTGTATGTTTGCCAGTATTGTACACGGTTTTCACATACTGCCGGTAGTCATCTCATCATATAAGTACCTAGCGGTGTGTATGTTTGCCAGTATTGTACACGGTTTTCACACGCTGCCTGTAGTCATCTCATCATCACCGTGAGCCCTGCCAGCTGGTGTATGCGATTATGGGTCTCCACAGTTCTCGGTCTTTAATTTTCTGGGTCAACTGTTTGATGATATTCCTCCACGTCATCGTCTCAATCCATCCAGCATTGCTTCTCTTGGTCTGCATCTGCCTTTCTTCCCCTTGATTTTTCCAATTGTCACAACGTTCTCCAATGCCTCTCTTCTCATCACATGACCAAAGAAAGATGTTTGTCTATTTCTTACAGTTGTATATAATGTTCTAGTTTCATTAGTTTCTTTCAGGCAATCGTTGTTAGTTACTCTGGCAGTCCAATGAATTTGCAACATTCGTCCCATGAACCATATCTCTGTTGCTTCCAAGTTCTTCGTAATTTGTTAATTTACATTCCAAGATTCGCTGCCATACAGCAAAACTGGTTCTAGATAGCATTTCAGCACTCTCTTTCTAACATTCAGTGACAGTGACTTATTGCATAAGACACTCTTCATTTTCTGAAATGCAGCTTTGCTTGCTCTATTCTGCTCCTAATCTCTGTTGTGCATCTTCCATCTGACGTTATAAATGCCCATAGGTAGTTAAAATTATCAACGTGGTTAAGAATTGTCCTTTCTATGTCCATTTCACATTGTGGTGTCACCGATTTCTTTGATATTACCATAGTTACTGTTTTCTTGATATTCAAAGCACGTCCTTTCTTGCACTCTCTATTACTACAATGTGCAACAATTGTTGTAGATATTTTGTATTCTCCGCCACAAATACTGTGTCATCTGCATAGCGTATATTATTTATATTATAACATCCTATTAGTATTCCTAACTGCTCTTTGGTCTCTCTCATTATTACTTCGCTTTAGAGAGAGAAGAGATTCGGCGACAAAACACATCCCTGTCGTACTCCTAGCTTTATTTGTTCATAATTGCCCTTTTTATTTCCCATTTTAATTGCTGCTACTTGGTTCCAGTGAATATTCTTTATTAATCTTTCGAGACAGGAACACGGAGCTGATCCACGACTCTGGTGATCGAGTGAGATGGCAGGACACGACCGCCCACGCTTATTGGCATGGCACATGATGGATGGAATCATTCCCATCAGTGTTAATATCTTCTAACATTTTAATCAGTTCATCATGTTTTACTATATCAAATGCCATAATATAATCCATGAAGCACAAATATATGTCGCTATTGATCTATGAAGAACAAATATATGTCTCTCTGTGTCTCTATTGATTTATGAAGAACAAATATATGTCTCTCTGTGTCTCTATTGATTTATGAAGAACAAATATATGTCTCTCTGTGTCTCTATTGATTTATGAAGAACAAATATATGTCTCTCTGTGTCTCTATTGATTTATGAAGAACAAATATATGTCTCTCTGTGTCTCTATTGATTTATGAAGAACAAATATATGTCTCTCTGTGTCTCTATTGATCTATGAAGCACAAATATATGTCTCTCTGTGTCTCTATTGATTTATGAAGCACAAATATATGTCTCTCTGTGTCTCTATTGACCTTTCTATTAGTATCCGTAATGTAGGTCACCTGATTCTTTTATGTGATCATACACGCGCACTGATGAGGTGCCACAGTGCCTCAGTGGCTAGTGCTCAGGCCCACCGTGGCAGTAGTCTGGGTTCAATCCCCAGCAGGGACAGAATTATTTGTGTTGATCCAGTCTCATAAAACTGGGGTAGTAGACGATTGTCAGAATGTTCCAAGAATTGTCTGGGAAAGAGTGGCGACAAGGAATGGAACAGGCCATCACTTGATTCGTAGTTTAGAATATGTAAAAACCTAACACTTCAAAAGGCAGAGGCCGTATCTGCAATGTAACGATATGTATCTTACCCTACGGATGGTCATTTTTAATTGATTCACTGCCATGCGCCACGTTAGTGACAGCGGGGATCGACGCTTGACTGCAAAGCGCCATTCTAGTGACTGATTGTTGACAGTTTGTTATTTGTTTCATTTCGCGTATCCTCATTAACTTTAATGCCCTGCAAATAACTTGATACACCGAAAGAAGGTCTGTCACTTCAAATGAATCCACGAGAGATAAAAATTTATCTAACATGTGAGCAGACATGTTTAGTTAAATTGTGGTTACTTTTCTGATTTTAGAAATGGCATGCCCTCTGGTTTTCGGCCTCGCATATTTAGCTTAGATAATAGTTTTAAACAATGTTAGATTATAGTTATTCTGATTTAAAGGACTTTGTGAAAGATTCTAAACTGATAGCACGGGTTGATGTGGTTATTCAGTTAAAATAAAATATTTAGCAGCCGGTCGCAATGAAAAACAAAACTAACCATGAAAATTCGTCATCATGACAAATAATGCTAGTTCTAATGGGCCACACTTGTGCCCCTAAGTTGGCTATGCCTAACTCAAATAAGCTGAAGAGTATTTAAATAATTACATTTAAAATAATAATAATTATAACCAAATAAACAATAGTGTTTTTATTTGAATAACGAAGACACAAACAATAGATTGCACGATTTATTGCCTGGCATATTTCGCTGCATCTCGTCAGGTACATACTGCAGAAATCACACAACTTACGTGAATTAATTAGATAAATCCTTCAAACTGAAATATACACATGTTCGCACAGTAATGTCGATTGTCTACCACGGTAATTTTAAACTGACTAACATGTCTTTCTGCTTACACAAGGACGGCTTACGAAGGTTGATTAGTATAGCTTCAGCAAACTTTAACAATCGACTACTTTGTGTGTTGAACAACACACGGAAGGCACTGTCTCTTTCAACCACGTGACCACTCTCGAGCACATGTCTCCCGACCGATGAAGCCAGACTTTTCCGGTGTGTCGGCCTGCCTAGGTTATCATCTTCTGTGTGTAGTATCTTGTCCAACCAATTCGGAATATGTTCCGAAACCCTGCAATGTAACTGTCGCTCAGTTCTGCCTATGTAGATGGCCTCGCATCTGCATGTAAATTGGTAAATACAATTTGATTTGGCGTACAAAGCTACAGGTTCTTTTACTGCTGGGACTGGGATCGGTGTGTTTCTGTACCTGATGACTAGACATGCAGATGCGAGGCCATCTACATAGGCAGAACTGAGCGACAGTTACATTGCAGGGTTTCGGAACATATTCCGAATTGGTTGGACAAGATACTACACACAGAAGATGGTAGCCTAGGCAGACCGACACACCGCAAAAGTCTGGCTTCATCGGTCGAGAGTGGTCACAGTGCCTTCCGTGTGTTGTTCAACACACAAAGTAGTCGATTGTTAAAGTTTGCTGAAGCTATACCAATCAACCTTCGTAAGCCGTCCTTGTGTAAGCAGAAAGACATGTTAGTCAGTTTAAAATTACCGTGGTAGACAATCGACATTACTGTGCAAACATGTGTATATTTCAGTTTGAAGGATTTATCTAATTAATTCACGTAAGTTGTGTGATTTCTGCAGTATGTACCTGACGAGATGTAGCGAAATATGCCAGGCAATAAATCGTGCAATCTATTGTTTGTGTCTTCGTTATTCAAAAAGTGTTTTTATTGTTTCTCAGTAAAAATCTGGCTCGCGTGGTACTGACTTTTTCTATTTTATGCGAAAATGATGTGCTTCAAAATATGAAGTTTTAAATGTGTTTATTGGTGTTAATGAGCCTTTCTTGTGATATTGGTTAAGTAAAGTAGTGTACTTATCATTATTCAGTAAATTTCATTGGATTATCATCAGCGATTAAGAAGTAGCGCCATGGTAAGTGGAAATGTTCAATAATTGTCACCTCTGTTTTCAATGTTTCAAAAAGATATTTCTAACCTCTAGCAATAGTAGCAATGCTGACGTGTTCTTTGTGCAATCTCATGTAATTTGATATATAATACAATATAGCTGCTACCATTTCAACAATTTTTAGACCATTACTGTGACACACCCCTGCTTTCCATTTTATGCCATCATTTTCTGTTTGGTGCAAACCCACTTTTCGTTTAGCAGTGAATCAGTTAATTGATCTTAAAGAATAGCAACGCAGTTAGATACCACAAAACACGCCAAAGAACATACAGATAACTAACACAATTAGATATTAGAAGACACACTAAAGAACATACAGATAACCAACACAATTAGATATTAGAAGACACGCGAAGGAACATACAGATAACCAACACAATTAGATGTTAGAAGACACGCAAAGGAACATACCAACACAATTAGATATTAGAAGACATATGAAGGAACATACAGCTAACCAACACAATTAGATATTAGAAGAAACGCGAAGGAACATACAGATGAACAACACAATTAGATAGTAGAGGGCAACCTAACGAACATGCAGATACCAAATACCATTTAGATACCAAAGACACGCTAAGAACATATAAATAGCTAACACAACTAACGTGTTACACACATAAACAATAATCGTGCATTAAGGACAGGTAACAATAAAATTCATTCTTTCATTCAGGAGCATGTCCTTTGCAGAACCTCGCTCTCATAACAACTTCCAGAAAACTTCTCGATCACAAGCAAGATGTCCCGCGTCCGATACACACATCTGGAGATCATCCGCCACATCCTGCAACTATCTTCTCTTTGGCCTTCCTCTTTCTCTCTTCCCAGGCATATACCCCTCCATTATTGTTCTCTCCAAACTTTCATGACGTTTCAAGTGACCAAAATATGTCAATTTTCTTTGTTTTATCATCTTTCATAGCCAGCCTTCTTCAATATTCAGCTCTTGAAGTATGGATGCAGTTGTTCTTCTCCTTACCCAAGATATTCTTAGAACCTGTCTATAGCATTTATATTCAGAGGCATTTATGCGCTGTTCAGCTTGTTTAGTAAGTGTCCAGGCCTCACAGGCGTATGTTGCAATGGGAAAGATGCATGCTCTTTAGTTCTATCTGTCCCACTCCATGATTAATTCAATTGTTTTAGACTTTAAAGAGCAATTGATAGTCGTCGTTTAATTTCTTTCATTGTGTCACCATTGTTGGTAAACCCAAGATATTCGAAATGTCCTCCAATCTTTCCTCATTAACATATATTTCTTTTTCCATAATAGTTTTATCTGAATGCATTATCTTTGTTTTTTACTATGTTAAGATATAAGTTGTGATTGTCATTATTTCTTTGGGTTGAAGGTTATTAAGGTTTCAATACCATTATGTGATGTGGATAGTGATGATAAAATAAAGCCTGAATTTTAACAAATTGTCGTTAACACTGTTGTACATTAGAATAACATGAAATTGAGATTGGACATTTAACAATACTTCTACAAGTAATAAAACTAATATCCTAGCAAAACAAGTTGGGAAACAATTTAATTTCTATCCACATAATAATTCCAAAAAAAAAAAAAAATAAATAAATAAATAAAAATCACGCTTAAATGTAGAAGAAAAAAAAAAGTAGTAAATGTCTCTAGGTCAGATGAGTTCTATAACAGGGGAGATAACCAACCATTATTCTGGAAGAGGGAAGGTAACCAATAACGTATATGATTTGAGTTATAATGATTGCGAAGGTTATATTGCGAAATAAAATCATGGGATAATGAGACCCAGATAGAGATTTGGCGGCGTTCTAGCTGCACATCGTAGCTGTTTTAATTACTGTAAACACGATCTGCTTATTTTAACTCTTTCTGCGCTATCCATTTGTTACTTTAACCCTTATCTACTCCAATAACAGGCAGCTGCTGTAGCACAGCACGCTTGCATGTCGTCATATGTTCGAATCTCCTTCGAAGCGGTGACATTCGTGACAATTGATCTATACACCACCCCCCCCCTCCCCCCCCCCCCAACTCTAATCAGCCTCGGGTCAGCTTTTTGAGTTTTAATTTTAGATCTGCTTCTAATAACTGATGATCTGTATCACAGTCTGCACTTCGTATTGTTTTTGCAGATGCTATGCTTGATCTCCATTTCCTTTGTATTAAAATATAATATACCTGATTCGTGGTAATACTGTCCGGGGACTTCCATTTGAAGAGATTTCTTTGGTGTTGTTTACAAAGTGTGTTGGCAATCGTTAACTTATTTTCTGTGCAAAATTCAATTGATGTGTCACCTGCATAATTTCTATTTCCCAGTCCAAATTTCCCTAACACATGTCTCTCATTTTCAGCTCTTCCTTTACCTACTTTTGCATTAAAATCTCCCATTAATATTGTTATATCATTTTGACCAATCTTATTTAACGTGGCATGCTGTGTGCTGTAAAAATCTTCAATTTCGTACTCCTCTGCTGATGAAGTAGTTGCATATATCTGTATGAGAGTTGTGGTTTTTGGACGCCCTATAAGTATGATATTGAGGATTCTATCACTAACTGGGTTATATCCCATTTAAGGTTTTGCAGTTGTTTCATCTAAACAAATGCTACTCTGCTCTGGCCTCCGACGTCTTTACCAGAATATGTGAAAAGACTTCCATTTTCATTTGTAAAATGCCCCTTGCCTCTCCAGCGATGTTCACTAATTCATAAAATTTGAATAGTTAACCTCTTAATTTCATCACATACTACATTAAGGTTTCCCTCAAACAGACTTCTCACATTCCACTTTCCTATTCTCATTCTGTTTCTTAGTCTGACACATGGGATTTCCTCGGTAACACAGTCGGAATTAACTCCGTCATCACGATTACTAGTACTGGCCCCTGTGTCACACTCTTCCTCAATGTTATCTTATTTGCCTGGCCTGGATACAGATAAGTAGCTTTTATATTTACATTTTCATGCAGTATTTTTCATGCAGTTTTGACAGTATGTATTTGTTCTGTGTTGACGAAGGCTTTGGCCTCAACGTCCATTTTGTTACTTGTACTCTTGTTCTATTAAACCTCACAATCGTGTATTTATTTAATACATGATATGGCAACATGAAGCAAATGGTGGAAAGTCTAAACAGAGCAATAATACAGGCGGCCACTGAGTCTATTCCTAGAGGGGCGAGGAAAAATTACAAACCATACTGGACTGAAGAACTACAAATTTTGGAGACAAAGTTGAAGATGCCAGGAAGACAGCAGAGAGAGAACAAACAAGTGAAGTGAACATCTCTCTCAAAGCCATCTCAGCAAAATATAAAAGAACAGTAAATCAAGCAACAAGAGATTGTTGGAAGGAAAAAACAGAAAACCTGAATTTTGACAGGGATGGAAACAAACTATTGAAACTAGTTAGAGCCATGAACAATGAAGGACCTAGAAACATACAAATAACAATTAAACAAGGAAATGCCTTGCTTACAGGAATAAAAGGCTGCAAATTCACTAATGGAACACTATGCCAGTACAAACCACATTGATATTACAACCGAACAGAAGAAAATAATCAAAGACAAACAGATACATCATAGTAATACAGTGACAGCAGCAGAATATATGATGGCAAATCTAACAATGGAAGAAATGGAACAGATAACAAATACCCTAAAAAAGAAGAAATCACCAGGAAAGGATGGTATCACAAATGAAATGCTATTAGGACTAGGCACTAAGGCAAAAAAAAAAAAAAAGAAACTACTAGCAGTCCTAAATTACAGCTGGAAGAGAGGAATAGTCCCACAGGCACGGAGGGAAGCTATACTAATACCAGTCCCAAAGAAAGGAAAAGACCTGGAAGAACCAAATGGCTATCGACCTATCAGTCTACTTAGCTGTGTAGGAAAATTGGGGGGTACGGGGTGTCAGGCATTGGTAGCACCTTTGGTAAGGATGACTCTCATGTCCTTTTCAGGAGCCATCCCCCACTGGTCCAAGCCTGACACCCAGCTCGTGCCTGTGGCTCCTAGTAGCTGTCAGCATGCGACAGCGGCCACCCCCCGGGCAACAGCTGTGAGAGGCTGGCTAAACCAGGCATGGGTATCCGATTTGGTGTCAAACCAAGAGGTAAACTAGGGTATGCCTACCCAGCATGTGAAGACAGGATTCGGCAGACTGCGCGGAAAAAATCATTCCTAATTCAACGGGCAAGACGGCGTTTACCTGCAAAGCGTTGTGGAACGTAATGAGCACGGCAAGGCACGTAGAGCGCCCTGGTCATCCACTGCACCTGTATTCGTCTCCAGTCGTCTCGACTTGTCTTGCCACTGGACTCAGATGGACTCAGGCGAGAGAGTGAGGTCGACGAATTGCGCAACTCTTCCTCACTTTAATCCAAGTCACCGCGCAAGGCATTCTTCATCCAACGTCATATATCACCTTCAAGCCCTGTGGCGATGGGCGAGCGGCGAAGCGGCAGGCGTGGGTACGCTGGCAGCCGTAGTCGCAGACCTGCACACAGGCGGCTCAGGTCATATGGTCGTCTTCTACTGACCGGAGCAGCAGTGGGATTCGGCAGCCCCCTGAGCGACTGAGCAGCCCTCTATAGGAACACACTGCTCACCTCCATAGCATGAGGAAGGGGCTAGAAAAGGTGCCCTAAACATTGTCTGCTCCATCGCAGGAAATCCCCCTCCAGAAACGTCAAGCATTCCTTGCCCACATTGTCAAAGAACATTTCGACCCAAAATAGACCTTATCAGCCATCTTAGAACCCACGGCTCCATACCTTCAACCCCACTGGATGAAATGAATGGTCATCATCATTCTTGATGGACAAACAACAGTAGGAAAATTAATGGAACGCATTATCAATGGCAGGCTAACATGGCATCTTGAAGAAAACCAACTCTTAACACCACACCAAGCAGGATTAAGAAAGTACAGATCCACTTAAGATCAAATAACCTATATAGCTCAGGAAATAGAGGATGCCTTCCAAGAGAAAAAACACACATTAGCGGTCTGGATAGATTTAGAAAAAGCATTTGATAAAGTATGGAAGGAAGGACTGAAAGTAAAACTGCAAAAAATGCATGTTTGTGAGAAAATGTATAAATGGATCAGCCACTACCTTGAGAACAGAACTGCCAGGACAAAAGTACAAGGACAAACCAGCAAAATGATGCTGTTGGAGCAAAGTGTCCCAAAGAAGGAGTTCTTTCACCAACATTATTCCTAGCATATATAAATGACATCACAGAATATTTTCCAGCCAGAGTACACACATCCTCCTTTGCAGATGACCTAGCCATATGGACATCTGAAGAATATATTAGTACAGCTAACAACATAATACAGCAAGCCTTATTAGCGCTAGAGGACTGGTCAAAATCATGGCTAGTGAAGATAAGTGAGGAGAAAACAACATGCACCGTGTTCTACCTCTCAAATAAAACTCAGCAACCTAAGCTGGTATTGAAAGGAAAAATATTGCGCCATGAAGAAAATCCAAACTATCTAGGAGTCACCTTTGATCGTCGCCTGACATGGAAAACACAGGTTGAGAAAAATCGAACAAGGGCAAGGCAAAGAATGGCAATCCTGAAAAAGCTTGCTGGTACAACGTTGGGAGCAGATGAGAAAGTTCTCAAGAAGTTATATACTGGACGGGTGAGGCCAGTACTGGAATATGGCATTGCAGCTTGGACAACAGCATTGCAGCTTGGACAACAGCAGCTAAGTCAAACTTTAACAAAATAAGTAGAGTCCAAAATCAAGGAATGCGAATCATAACTGGAAGCCTGAAGACAAGGCCTATTAATGAACTAGAAAAGATCACCTGTTTACAACCAATGCAGGATAGAAGAGATAGCAGAGCCCAGCAACAAGCAGAACAATTCAGAAGATTGACAGACCACCCTATGTATAACAGGTTTAATGGTTTTGGAAACTACAAAACGAAAGATTAGGGTAGATCCCATACTTAACATATCAACAGTCAAATCCATTTACAATGCACACAAGTTCCCAGCTTGGAGACAGCAGCAACTGCCTGAGATGATAGTGAATATTCCTTGTATCGAGAAAAAGAACACTCAGAATGAAACAGAAAGAAGAAAGATAACCCTAAACTACATAAAAGAACATTACCCAAGCAGCAATTGGACCCATGCGTATACAGATGGATCAGCCAAAAATTCAATAGAAAATGGAGGAGGAGGAATTCTCCTAAATTTAACAAATGGAATGAAAAAACACAGTCAGTGGCAACTGGAAAATTTTCAAGTAACTTCAAAGCGCAGGTATAAGCTTTGAAAACTGCTGCAGAAATGCTCTTGATGGAGGAAAATAAAGAGAAGCAAATAGCTATCTTCACAGATGCAAAGTCAGCTGTCTCAATACTGAAGAGCAAAAACGGCACAGAACTAGCTGACCCAAGAGCAGCACTCCATGGTCTATGCCAGAAATCCCAAAAAAATATAATACAGTGGATCCCATCACATTGCAGTATACCTGGAAATGAAGAGGCTGACAGACTAGCAAAAGAGGGCGGACGACTACCACAGCCTGACATAGACATAACCTATAATGAGGCAAAGAGGTTTTTAAAAAGCACTTATAGAACCAAAAAGGAATCAGAGCATCCAGGACATCAGAAGGATGATGCTAATTACAAACTCGACCGGAGAGAACAAGTAGCAATCTTCAGACTCCGCACAGGACATAGTTAGTTAGTTAGTTAGTTAGTCTTTCCTCTTGAGCCCAAGGCGGCGCATAGGGCAGAAGTCCTGTCTCTCCATGCCTGGCGGTTCGCTGCTACCTGTTGTAGATCTTGGATATTTACTTGGCCATTAAATGAGCCTTCTCTAATGATGGTTCTACTCTCTTGGTCTTCCCCGTTTTCTTTTCCCTACCGGTGACCAAATGAGGGCTTGGTAGGGGAGGCTTGTCTTGTCCATTCTGAGTACATGGCCGATGTAGTTCCAACGGCGTCTTCTTATGAAATTGGATACTGTATCTTGCTTAGTCTCTTGTCTTAGTTGCGAATTGGTTCTGAAGTCTGTCCAGTGGATGTTTAGAAGTCTTCTAAGACATTTGTTCTCAAAATTGTCTAATTTTTTTTATCTAAAGCTACCGTTGTTACAGGACACAGGCACAGGACATAACAGGCTGAAATGCCACGTGTTCAAGAAACTAAAGATAGGAGATACCGATGAATGTAATTGTGGACCTGGTAAAATGACAGCTAAACATCTGCTGCAGGAGTGCCCAATATATGCAGAACAGAGAAAGATATGTTGGCCCACACCTACTTCATTTGAGGACAAGCTCTATGGAGATATCAACAAGCTCAAGTTGACTGCAGCTTACTTTAACTACATTCAGGTTGACATTTGAAGGTGCATGAAGAAGTATTTAGACTGCCGCACTTCATACCACAGGTATGTCGGTAACAAAAGCGTCCCAGAGGCATGAAATGGAATATTGCTTGGATAGCAAATTCATTACGTGGAAAGTCCGAATCAAAAGCTCGCTGTGTGGGCTTCATAAAAGGTGGAAAAAGTGTCCTTGTGGAACGAAATGGAATATTGCTTGGATAGAAAATCCATTACATGGAAAGTCCGAATCGAAAGCTCACTGTGTGGATGTCATCTGCAGACTGCATTCTTCTGGTTTCCAGAAGAACAGCCTATGGTGAACGGAAGGCCCAATATACGGAAGTGAGGCTAAGCAGCCATGTGCAGGACGTGACGATTCCTTGGGTGAGCCCAGTACCAGAGCGCTGTATGTCGGCTCTGCAAGTATGGAAGCCTCATTGGATGGCAGGGAATGCCCATGGTCTGCCCCTGCCTTCCCTTGAGGGCTGACCAGGATGTATTTGGCTGTTTTATATGGGCCAGCTGGGATGGGGGATAACACCACATCAGTGAGAGTCAAACGTCTTAAGAAACCCCCGGGAAGGTTAACCCGGTCAACAAATGCCCGCAGAAGTCGGATGTGTCGGCCTAATGGCGCAAGAACGCAGCTCTGCTGTAAACAGGCATAACGCAATCACGTCCGAAAAAAAAAATAATCTCCGGATGAACGCAGAAGAAGAAGAAGAAACCTCACAATCTACCTCTCGTTTTCTGGTGATCCATATAGAGACAGTCATCATTGTGGAAGTGATATTTGAAGAGAAACACTTCACATATTGAGTCAACTCAACAGATTTATGGAAAGATGGGAGGACAGCAACAGCATATCCTTGATAGGCTCTTGTCGTGGAACAGTAAGGTGCCATTACGCGAATGCATCCATGTTGTTGAAAATGGGCAGGTGTGGACAAGCGTGATGGCACAGACCACTCAGAAGACACTTGACGAAAATAGACATAAAGAAAGCATTTTAATGTGAAATGTAAAGTCAATAAGCCGGAGCTCCGTGGCGATGGCGGTGCAGACGCGATCTGTAATGCCGCTTACCCGAGTTCGAAACACAGAGGTGACCGATTTGGCAGCAGACCGTGTCGCGCTGGTGTTAACGTGTTGGTATGGGAGCCTGTCGTATAGAAAGCATTGACAAACTACTGAAAGTAAAACTCGCCAAGACATCAACAACGGCAGTAAAATGCTGGTGTTGACTGCAAAGTCCTGTAAAAGATATGCAACTTAAAATAAAAAAGTCAATAAAATAATTATTTCAAATAAACGTGTGTCTCAGTAAAAGAAAACAAATAAACTACTCAGTCAGAATTAAAGAAGACAACTGTCAGTGAGTACACATTATTTAGTGTGCAGACAAGAAGCGTCAAATAAATTATAATGAACACAACACGAGCACACAGATTGTGAAATTCTGTTGCCAGGGAGACGTGGATACAAGAATTTCCAAACACTGAATATATCATGAGCACTAATCTTGTTTATGTTCTTTTCAAGCATTCACTACAAAGTTACACGATATCCATATCACGTTTAGGTGATAGCGAGTCTTAGTGTGGCTTAACGAATAAACATTGCATCAATCAAGTAGGGCAGTCAGGATCCTTGTTCACGCCTTCTCATGTACTGGGCGTGTGATGCTAACCCCATATTATTATAAACCAGTCACTCGATGGCTGCCATGATCAGTATCAAAACGGATGCCTTTACTTCCCAAGATATTTATGGTACATATTTTAGATAGGGTCGGCCACGGAGACCAGGTTGATTAAACATTTTAGGTAGGATCAGTCTTGGAGCCTAGGTTGATTAAACATTTTATATACGTACGGCCTCGGAACCCAGGTTGATTAAACATTTTATATACGGTCGGCCTCGGAGTCCAGGTTGATTAAACATTTTATATACTGTCGGTCTCGGAGCCCAGGTTGATTAAACATTGTATATACGGTCGGCCTCGGAGTCCAGGTTAATTAAACAAAATTTCGCCATGATTGGGATTTGGAAGCATGATTACCTGCCCGACAGGCACGCGGGATAGCGACTGCGCCACCTATGCAGTAAATATCCCTGGAGAGACGAATGAATGCTTTATGTATAACTCTTTTCCCCCTAAACTAATTTGTCGTTGTAGACTACCATCCATCCATCATGTGCCATGCCAATAAGCGTGGGCGGTCATGTTTTGCCATCTCACTGGATCACCAGAGTCGTGGATCAGCTCCGTGTTCTTGTCTCAACCATGCCACATGGCCAAGCGATCCAGGTCTTACTTCTCGGTCAATGTTGATACTCTTTTGCACTCAGTCGCCTGCTGACGGTCTGGAGTCATCTGGTGCACATGAATACCCCTACCTGGCGAGGCTGCTCCTATGGAACACCCATTTACGCCGTTCCTCTGATTATCGATGAGTTTGCAATACATGATATTCTTGGCACGATGAGTTTGCAATACATGATATTCTTGGCACGATGAGTTTGCAATACATGATATTCTTGGCATCTGTAAAGAAGGTAGTTTGCCATTGCTTTCCTTCTTAGCAGTGACCAGACTGGTCGATGACCGTAGCCATTGTCTCCCCAAATAATAGATGCTCTGCCTAACGTCGTGAAGCTGGAGACCATAACCTACAACAATCTGTTGGCTGCTCTTCAACTTCATTCACCACCTGCACCCATGGCTTCACGTAATCCTGATCGGGGGGGGGGGGGGGGGGCTAAACGGGAACGGTTAATCCTAATTCAATCTGGAAAATGACGTCATCTTCTATATTTGAGACGTTTGTTGGCTGAGAAATATTCTATTGCAAAACCTTCAGTGTTAGCTATTTTGGTTGGCTGAGCAAAGTTATATTACAAAAAACATCTATGATTTCTAAAGAACATATTTCAAACCTTCTGCGTTTGCCACGATAAGGTTGACAGAGAAACAGATGGTTGCACAAATGTCTGTGGTTATCACGTTGGATGGTTGGTTGGTTGGTTGGTTGGGAACTATGTCACAAACCTTCTCTGTGTGTCACGTTAGTCGAATATGAAGTAATCTGTTAAAAAAGTGTTTGTGTTTGTAGCATTTTTCGTTTTTGTGTAACCACAACGTCAGATTTTGCCACGTCGACTGGCTGAAGAACAACAAATTACGAGGGTAAGTTAATAAGTAAGTCACAAATGGCTGTAGAAAAATAACTAAATATGATAACAACTTGAAACCAGTTTACTTTTATAATACATTGTCCCTTTATGTCTCAACATAATTTCTACCGACATTGATGCACTTATCCCATCGTTTTATTAGTCCTCCCAAACTGGCTGCATAGAACTGTATGCTCTGTTTTCCAAACCACGTTTTCACTTTACATTCAACTTCGGCGTCACTCGCGAAATGTCTCGCGCCAAGGTGGGTTTTCAGTGGATTTAGCCCCTAGCGATTTCCCGCAACGCGGTGCATAGCTGGGTAGACACGTTGCGAGGGCGAGTCAATAAGTAAGTCGCACAGTTCTGTGGGATGGCAGATAAATGAAAACAAAGCAAGCCGTTCTATGCAGCCGGTTTGGGAGGACTGATAAAACTATGGGATAAATGCATCAATGTTTGTGGAAATTATGTTGAGAAATAAAGGGACAATGGACGTATAAAAATAAATGATTTCAAGTTGTTATCATAGTTAGTTATTTTTCTACAGCCATTTGTGACTTACCCTCGTACAAAAATGACTGATTTTGTTAAGTTGGTATGCTGAGAACAATTCTATTAACAACATGTCTGTGTTTATCTCGTTGATCGGTTGAGCAATAGTATGGAGTTCGTGGCGAAGTAGTCAAATCGTTTGACTCTGGCTCCGAAGGTTGTGGGTTCGATTCCGGGCCGTGTCCTTCGGTTCACGAGTTAAATTTTTCGAAGACTCCTGAGGGTCGTGGCTAGAGCTACGGAGTTCGTGCTTTGTGCGACGCTTTCCGCGCTGCGGGAAGAGACTGTACCATACGGGATAAATACCCGGTGCAATGAAGTCGACCCTGTCGACATTTAAGCGACGTTTTAATCTATTGAAAGCAATATGTTACTACAGTGGTTCTCAACCGGTGGGGAATTCCCCCCCCCCCCCAGGGGGGAATTTTAGGGTTTCCAGGGGGGGGGGGGAATGAAGACCATTTCAAGATCTCGTTAATACAAGAACCGATTACTTGATATTGTTTTTCCCTTCATACTTTACAGTAAAGTACGTCTCATCCTTCGAAAATTCATTTTATAAAGTCAGTAGACCCACAAATCATGTTTTATGTGGATGTATAGACTTGTTTTAGTATGTGCTATTAAATTTACCTTACATGTTTACGTATACTGTATAGGGGTGGGGGGATTTTTAGATAGGATATATGAAAAGGGGGGGGGGGGATGACGTTCTGAAAATACGATGAAGGGGGGAACGGGCCAAATTTTTGATAGGAAGGGGGGGAATGACGTTCTGAAAATATGGTGAAGGGGGGAACGGGCCAAAAAAGGTTGAGAACCACTGTGTTACTACCATGTTTGTAATTGCCACTATTTTCGGCTGATAAACACCATGTATCAAAAACTTCTGTTTACTACGTTTGGCAGCTGAGAAACTTTTAAATATCATGTGTTAAAAACTTCTGTTTACTACGTTTGGCAGCTGAGAAACATCATGTCTCAGAAACTTATGTTTACTACGTTTGGCAGCTGAGAAACATCGTGTGTCAGAAACTTATGTTTACTACGTTTGGCATCTGAGAAACATCATGTGTCAGAAACTTCTGTTTACTATGCTTGGCAGCTGAGAAACATCATGTGTCAGAAATTTATATTTACTACGTTTGGCAACTAAGACATATTTAAACAATTAGTTTCATATTTTTTACAGGACGTCGCAATTTACGCCAGTATTTTTTGGCTCTTTGTGATTTACTAGACAATGTTTACGTTGACTAGTTGGTTGACCATTGCTTTTTGAGTGACTGACGCTCATTACATTAAAACCATCGCAAGGTTTCCAAATCGTCTACAGCTGACTTTGAACCCTCGATTTGGAATGTCGTTCTCTGTGAACCGTGTTCATGTGGTTCACTGTGAGCCGTGTTCATGTCGTTCTCTGTGAACCGTGTTCATGTGGTTCACTGTGAACCGCTTTCATGTCATTCACAGTGAACCGTGTTCAGGTCTTTCACTGAGAACCGTGTTCACGTCGTTCTTTGTGAACGGTGTTCATGTGGTTCATTGTGAACCGCTTCCATGTCATTCACTGTGAACCGTGTTCAGGTCGTTCACTAAGAACCGTGTTCATGTGGTTCACTGTGAACCGCTTTCATGTCATTCACAGTGAACCGTGTTCAGGTCGTTCACTGAGAACCGTGTTCACGACGTTCTCTGTGAACGGTGTTCGTGTGGTTCACTGAACCGCTTCCATGTCATTCACTGTGAACCGTGTTCATGTCGTAAACTGTGAACCGTGTTTATGTCGTTCACTGTGACCGTGTTCATGTGGTTCACTGAGAACAGCTTTCATGTCGTTCTCTGTGAAAAACGACAGTAAGCACAGTGCCGACTGGGAAACATTATGTTACATAACTACTGCTAGCGTAAACTTTTTTTTTTTTTTAAATTCGCATATCCTTTACAGGACATCGCTGTCAACAGCAGCATCTTTCAGCTGTCTGTTGATTTCTTGGCAAGATTACGCCCAGTAGTTTGCCATTGCTTTCTGAGCGGCCGGCTCAGTTATCCCGCAAGTCACCAGCGGAGGTAGAACCGCTTCCAGTTCTCGCCCGCTACGAGACTGCGTGATAAACGGGATTACGGAGAAAGTGGTGTAACCCCTCGGCCTAGCGTAAACTACCACGTCTATATCTGTAGCAATACTGACGTCTGCTGGGCGAGGGTGTCCCGACAGAGCTATTAACGGCGCCTGTTCCCACAGTCAGCACGCGGTGTCCGCCCGAGGTTCTATGAAGTAAAGGACACTTTTACAAGCCTTCCCACGGCGCCGCGACCATACCGTGTTAGACCCGCCATTTCATAGACCAATCGGCTCACGGCGGGTGATGAGGTCAGCATATAGGCGGCTGACTTTACTTTCCAAGACATTCTTTACTTTCCAAGACATTCTTTACTTTCCAAGACAATCTTTACTGTCCAAGACATTCTTTACTTTCTAAGACAATCTTTACTGTCCAAGACATTCTTTACTTTCCAAGACAATCTTTACTTTCCAAGACAATCTTTACTTTCCAAGACAATCTTTACTTTCCAAGACATTCTTTACTTTCCAAGACAATCTTTACTGTCCAAGACATTCTTTACTTTCCAAGACAATCTTTACTTTCCAAGACAATCTTTACTTTCCAAGACAATCTTTACTGTCCAAGACATTCTTTACTGTCCAAGACATTCTTTACTTTCCAAGACAATCTTTACTGTCCAAGACATTCTTTACTGTCCAAGACATTCTTTACTTTCCAAGACAATCTTTACTTTCCAAGACATTATTTACTTTCCAAGACAATCTTTACTGTCAAAGACAATCTTTACTGTCCAAGACATTCTTTACTTTCCAAGACAATCTTTACTTTCCAAGACAATCTTTACTGTCCAAGACATTCTTTACTTTCCAAGATATTCTTTACTGTCCAAGATATTCTTTACTTTCCAAGATATTCTTTACTGTCCAAGACATTCTTTACTTTCCAAGATATTCTTTACTGTCCAAGACATTCTTTACTTTCCAAGATATTCTTTACTTTCTAAGACATTCTTTACTTTCCAAGATATTCTTTACTGTCCAAGACATTCTTTACTTTCCAAGATATTCTTTACTGTCCAAGACGTTCTTTACTTTCCAAGATATTCTTTACTTTCTAAGACATTCTTTACTTTCCAAGATATTCTTTACTGTCCAAGACATTCTTTACTTTCCAAGATATTCTTTACTGTCCAAGACATTCTTTACTTTCCAAGATATTCTTTACTTTCTAAGACATTCTTTACTTTCCAAGATATTCTTTACTGTCCAAGACATTCTTTACTGTCCAAGATATTCTTTACTTTCTAAGACATTCTTTACTTTCCAAGATATTCTTTACTGTCCAAGACATTCTTTACTGTCCAAGACAATCTTTACTTTCCAAGATATTCTTTACTTTCTAAGACATTCCTGGTACGATTTTTGGCTGTGACGACCTGGGAGTTCAGGTCAATGTAAAACAAATACAATCACCCGAATCCACCCAGCTGCGGGTCGAACACACGGCCACCAGGTCGGTAGGCGAGTGTCTAACCACTAGGCCGCCACGGCTCCTCTACGTTGTTTAGATAAACTCAAACAGACAAAGCAGCCGTAGCCAAATAGTGACTATACGCTTGTCTGCCCACACGGTTTTTCATGAGCTCAAATCCGCATCGGGCGGATTTAAAAAAATTTCAGTGGATATAGATCAACCTAGTGTAAATTGGGTATCAACGAATGTGTTGGGAAATAAATATGGCATGCGTGATTGTGTCCACATCTGAACCGAGTGCCCATTGATCATTACACACATTGGATAGCACACTGTCTCCATTTCGCCATAAAGCGAGTAAAAGGGTCCTTTAAATTGACAAATTCATACATAGACAAAATAGGTCGACTTAACTATTAATAGAAGACAAGCTCCTACAATGTGTTTGTTTCTCAACTAATCAAAAGGATAATTGTGTTTACAAATTGAACTCTTCTGTCCCAGACACAACGAATTACAAGGAAAACTCGCTGCCACTGAAGGAATTAAGATAACATCTAGAAACGTAAAGCTAAATGTAACAATCAGGAAGTTATGGCCGCAAGTAATAATGTTAGTTAGTTAGTTAGTCGCGGTTCCAACTTCACGGCAACGGGTCGTCCCCATATTGCTCCGTTCCTGTGCCAGTGAATATCACAAAATGCTCCTCACTGCCCCATGTGAACAATGGAATAGACAGGAGTGTCGGCAAGCCAACAGCCCGTACAGGTACACTGTGCATAATGCCGCCGCCAGAATGCCAACACAAAAGTCCACGAAAAATACAGTTCATCGTCGATGAAAACGGCAGTCACCAGAAAGACTTCATTGACCGGGGTTTTATCCCATATGGTTTGGTTTCTTTCTGCAGGGCGACCCACCGAAAGCGCCACACAAAGCACAAACTCATAGCTACAGCGATGACTCCCAGGAGTCTCCTGAAAAATGCACTCGTGAACCGAAAAGGTAAACCAGTCAATCCAGCAACAGCCGGCCGTCATCGTTCCGAACATGCAGTTAACGCGAAAAACAGAAAATGCAGTTGACGCGAAAAACAATCGTGGACAGATGTAAAAGCATTCCACGCGAAATTCACAGCTCACAGTGTCGTGCCACGCACTCACTCAGTAGCAGGGTGACGGAACCATAGCCTCCTTAGTCGCCTCTTACGACATGCATGGTAGGCAACAGTGTTACTATTCTTTGCTCCCCCGTATGGGCCCCAGCAACACACGGGCGCGCAAGTAATAACTGAAGGAGTACATAACAAATTAAATGTGGCTTGGTGAAATAAGGAATAATTGTTCAACGTATGGTGCATTGCTTGGTGGCGATGAGTTAATAATTAACCTTTCATGTTATGTTACTTTAAATATGTAATATTTATATAAACATGGGGAAATTATAGACACTTCGGACATGCAGGTTCATAGGGCAGGGGAACTAGCAAAAAATGGAGCCACTTCTCAGGGGGCCGTGATGAGGGAGACCTTCTGCACAGGATGGGGACACGTCTCAGTGGGTCATGATGATTGGGATCTTCTACAAAGGATGGGGACACTTCTCAGGGAGTCATGATGATTGGGACCTTTTGCAAAGGATGGGGACACCTGTCATGGGGCCGTGATGAGGAAGACCTCAGGCTTGAAATATCAGCTTTCACCCATTCTAGGCCTTTGTATAATGGGCTGGATGAGTGACCAGTTTCCTTCCATGCTGTCTTTCAGTTCCAAAAGAACAAAAACATTGACAATTATCATCATCATGTGTCACACCGATATGCATGGGCGATCATGTTTTGCCATTTCACACGATCACCAGAGTCGTGGATCGGCTCTTTTTTGTCTCGATTATGCAATATGATAAAGACACTTAGAAATTTACTTCTCTGCCTTCCCCTTGTTCTTCTCCCCTCAATGTTTCCAGTTGTCAGCCAGTTCTCTAGTTTATTTCTTTGTATAACGTGCCCAAACAATTTTGACTGTCACCGTTTCATTTATCTAATCAGTTTACGGTTTTCATCTGTTTCATGTAGGACCTGCTGTTTAGTTTTCATGTCGGTCCATGGTATTCTTTACATTGTCTTCAGAAACCACATGTCCACTGCCATTAGATGTTTTTCAGCTTGTCTGCTCATTATCTGCGTTTCACATCCATACAAAAGTAAAGGTTCTATGTAGCACTTCAATATAATTTTTCTCGTTGCAACTGGCATTTCCTTTATTGTTTAGTATGTTTTCTATCTTCCAAAAGACTATCTTTGCCATTTGAATTCTCTTCAAGACACCTCCCATGATATATTATGACTGTTCCGAGATAGTTGTACCCATTCGTTGTTTAAGAATATTCCCATTGACCCGTATTTTCCATTGTGGTATTTCTTTCTTCTTAGAGTCTTCTTCTGTCTTCTTACAATTAAATTCTAACCCTAATTGTTCACTGTGTACCATAATCGCATCTACTAAATGCTGTAGATCCGGTTGGTTGTCTGCAACCAATACTGTATCATCATCATATCTAATAATATTGATGTTATGTCTCCCAATGGTGATTCCTCTCATATCTTCTAAATTTCTAATACTATTCTCACTACATGTATACTCTACAAGCGTCATACCTGAATTAGGGTTTTATGGTCACACTCAACAAGCGTCATACCTGGATTAGGGTGTTATGGTCACAGTCAACAAGCGTAAAAACTGGACTAGGGTTTTATGGTCACACTCTACAAGCCTCATACTGGACTAGATTTTATGGTCACACTCTACAAGCGTCATACCTGGACTAGGGTCTTATTGTAATACTCTACAAGCCTCATAACTTGACTAGGGTCTTATGGTCACACTCTACAAGCGTCATACCTGGACTAGAGTTTTATGGTCACACTCTACAAGCGTCATGCCGTCTACAAATTGCATGTCCTTTGCAGGACGTTCCGATCAATCCCAGAATGATTTCCTTTTGAACGAGAATTTCAACGTTTAAGTCCGACTTCTCCCCCGATGGTGTTTCCACCTTGTCGTGGTGGGGGAGCTTGAGTTTCTCAATGACCCTGAGAGCTATGCCGGCGGTAGCGTAGCTACCAGCAGGGCCTCCCAAGCCGGACAGGTCAAAGGATAGAGAACAGACAAAGAGAAACACCCTGGTCCTCCAGGTTGGGGGTTGAAGCGTGTGGTTAACATCCCCACCTTTGTAAAAACCGTTTTTGTTACGAAACAGATACATGAGCCTCGATATCGGACTGACTTACCTGGACAACGACCTTGGAACGTTAAAGGACTTTTAAGATTTGGAACATGGAATGTACGGACACTATATCGAGCTGGAGCGGCCGAAGAACTAACCCGGGAGCTGGTTGAATATCAAATGGATATAACAGCAATTCAAGAAATAAGGTGGCCAGGAGAGGGTACTTTAGAGCAAAATGGAATGATTATAATATATGGAGGAAACACCCAAAATAAACATGAATTAGGAACAGGATTTGTCATCAAAAAATAGTTATGGGGGAACGTTTTAAACTTTAAAGCTGTTAATGACAGGATTAGTAAATTACGAATAAAAGGTAAATGGAAAAATATAACGATGATTAATGTACATGCACCTACTGAAGAGAAAGAAGATGATATTAAAGAAGACTTTTATAATGATCTGGAAGATGTCATAGAAGAAACCCCCAAACAGGACATCCTGATTGTGCTGGGAGACTTCAATGCAAAAATAGGTAGAGAGCAAACTAATAAAAAAGTGGCCGGTATGGAAAGCCTACATACAACTTCAAATGATAATGGATGGAGAGTCATCAACCTGGCAGAAGCCAAAGGACTGCAGATTAGCAGTACCAGACTACAAAGAAAGGACATACACAAACAAACTTGGAAATCATGTGACAAGAGAACCTATAATCAAATAGATCACATTTTAATTAACAACAGAAATGCATCAAACATACAGCAAGTTAGAAGTTATAGAGGAGCTGAGTGCCACAGTGACCACTTCCTCGTTGGAGCAAAATTTAAAATAAAACTTAAGACAGCTTTCTATACTAAATTACAAAGATTACACCCAACATATAACAGAGAAAAACTACAAGAAATTACAGTCAAAGAGAAATTTACAGATGAAATAAAATGTAAACTTGAAACTCTGCAAAACCCTTTGGAGGAAAGCGTTGACCATACTTGGTTGAACATCAAGAATACAATTCAATCTACCGCAGAAGAATGTCTCGGTGTGTTAACCACGCATAGAAAGAACAGATGGTTCAATCAAAAATGTGAAGAAGCAGTCATTAGGAAAAAGAATGCCAGACATTTATGGTTAAATGACATCAACAACATCCAAAAGGAAGAGCATTATAGAAATGAATGTAAAGAGGCTACAAAAATAGTCCGACAGCAGAAGCGAGAGTAGTATAGAACGACAAAAGCACGTCTTTTTTTGTGGTGCACATTGCTTTTGCACCACAAAGGGCGATAACTCCGGTTAATTTCCACCTCAAAGGGCGATAACTGTTTTTAAAAAGTCAAGGGCGATAACTCTTTTAATAGGCATGTGTCCGAGTAGGTGTGGTCTAGTGACGTTAGGTACAACATAAAAAATACAAAATAACAAACGACTCAAGTAAGGTATATGTTTTTTTTTTTATTAAACCATGTATAGACAATACAATGCATATTAAATAAGTAATGGCATAGTCGAGATATTATCATTTTGTGTCTGTCTTTTTATATACAGATAGGACAGAGATGTACGATGTTGCTTATATGTATATACAGAAGAGTCTTGTGTTTTGAAGCCTATATTTGTCCCCCCACTTGGTGTTTGGGTGTTGAGTACTTCTAAAAATGTGTCCTTGTTTAAATGCGTGTTGTGGTTTTTGGTCAGACCTTTGGTACTGATTTTATCATAATCTCCGACACAAATATACGTCTTACTACATAACGAGACCATCCCCCTCCCTTCGTATTCTAGTTTAAAAAGCCCGGGGGTTCTCTTTTCATACGCTTTGATAGCCACACAGTCCTGACAGGTACTGGTACTAGGGGTAATTCTATGAACAGGGCAGGTTTCAGACGGGAACCACTGATTATAGACTCTATCATATTCTGCTCTAAGGTGTGGCCTAACTACTTCAGAGAGTGAATCGGCACTAAGGGCTAAGTATAGAGAGTCAGTGTCCATTTCACAAAGCTGAAAGTCGTCTTTAGAGATAAATTTGTCTAGAAAGTCATAGTAGAAAGCCAACATTCTTAATTTGGCATACTGATAAACGAAAAAACCAATTTGTAGAGGTAGATCCCAGACTGTTTTCTTCTTTAGGGTTTCAACTTCGAATAGATCAGGTGTAATACCAGTCATGCTTTTAAACCTAGGGTTATTGAGTACTTTGGTCGTGTCTTTTCCCTGGCAGTAGGAGACATCGGTATGTTTGGCTTTATTAGTTAACGTTTTACCGTAAGCGGCGTTACCTAGCAATTTCATCGTGTCTGCTGTAATAGACTCGGCTGGATTTTTGTCCCCTTGGCGACGGGCATTAGACACTGTTTCCCCAAATTGTTTAAAACAACTAACCGGTCGATACTCTATTGTCTGGTAGATGTGTGTAACTACCAACCCATGGGCTAGATACCATTTTAAAAGAGGGGTGGCTAATAATATTTTCTTCCCGAAATAACTACCAATCAATGTCCGTCGTGGGGTACTCAGTAGTTTATTTTTTATGGCGTAGTCTTTCATAAACTCCCCAATATCGTCCCTCGACACTTCTGTGTTCTTGAAAATAGGGGGCATTTCGGCAAAGGACTCTTGTAAAGCAGTCGGGGTCTCTATATCGCACTCCACCAACCCGAAAAATGTATCACTTTTTACAGACTCAATTATCTGGTTTTCACTCAACCCCAAGGAAGGTGTGTGGGTTCCCGTAAGAAATGATGTAAGCAACTCAATTATTGACAGATTTGTCTGTTGTACTCTGTTTTATTAAACTTATCAACATGGTAAAATGTACCACGTTTGGTCACGCCCACCGACATGGCACACGATGACTGAAGAATTACTGCCCTACACAAAAACCCCATCTAATTTATTTAAAATTAATAAATAAGCTGGTAGTGTTTTGTTATGTCTTTTCGCTACAAACTTGAGTGAGAAGTCTTATCGACATCGTTAAATTTATACAAGAGACAATATCACAATCATAGACATATTTCAATCGAACAAAAGAAGATTCGACACATGATAATGATAGACCCAGTGCGGTTACCGACATGAAACATAATGTATTCTTTTTTTCGGTGTTACAAAGTATCTATCTTCTTATCTGTGGGCGTAAGCGAAAGAGATACCAAAAAGAAAAATACTAGACAACGGTATTTTGATGACGAATGGTTTAACGCTTGCGAACGAATTTAAAAAATAAAAATTTTTTTTTTTTTTTAAAAATTCACACTTTGAGGATCGAACCACTGCCACCCGAACACGGGTTGGGTGCGCTATCAACTAAGCTATTACTTCTGGTAACACTGATATTACAAAGCAAAGATACAACAGCAACCTTCCAACTGTGACTGTCGGAGATGGTAAACAAAAGAATTACAGCGATAGACAAAACATATTTCTAGAACAGACATTTATAAACATATTAGACAAAAAAAAAATTACTCCCTCACTTATGTTTAAGCATCAATAAAGTATGGTTTTCAGTTGTATAAAAAGGAACATAATTTATATGTACAACTGTGCTATGCGTACTTGGGGGAAAGTCAGATTTAGACAAAATTATTCAAATATCAGAAAAAGGAACCTTGTAATATTTAATAATACCAAGTTTTAAGTATTTTAAAAGGCAATATAGCATAATAACCCATTCTTATATATTTTAAAAAATTATTTATGTATGCAAACTCGGAACACCCAGGCGTGATATGACGCCTTAAACGTGTAATAAAATAACTTTTGAGAGGTCAAAGTATTAAAACTTATAGTCAAATGAAAGATTATGATGTCGTTGATTTCAAAAACCAATTTTGATGGTGTTTTACGAAATATATCAAGAGATATTGATATTATAAACTCAGAGTGTTGCACATTTGTGGGTAATTTAGTTCCGTTGCGAATTTTGTCCGGAGCTGCGTGTTGGCAAGCTTTCTCGGATGACCGCGCGTGTTAACAAAACACCGGTCACACTGCAGTGTGTTTATTCGCCAAGACGAACACTGAGGCTCGCCTTGTAAGTGTTTTACTAACACGATAATTAGATTTAATTTTGATATCATCAGAATAAATCTAAATTTCGCCATGTTCTGGGTGAACGAATGGTTATATTTTTTTCGTTTCGCTCTGTACAAAAGTCACACTTTTTTTTATTTCTTTCGCACCACACATAGCTGTCTTTGGTGTTCTGAAATCAACTTGGCTGACACTATCATCATCAAGTTCCGTGTTGTAGGCCTTCATGACACTGTCTTTGGTGTTCTGAAATCAACTTGGCTGACACTATCATCATCAAGTTCCGTGTTGTAGGCCTTCATGACACTGTCTTTGGTGTTCTGAAAGCGACTTTGTTGACATAAAACTACCATAATTTCTAATTGGTATGTTACTGAGATAACACTTGCCACGATGTTCATGCGTCTCTTATATGACTAAAGAAAGTTGTTTCTTTTCTAGTTGTTAGACAGGAAATTCACCTTACAAACCAGCTGCTTCTAATTTTTTGTTACAAGTTTCGCTGTCATACACCAAAACTATTTATCACTCTCTTACTTTTTCATTTTCTAAAATTTTGTTTGTCCTGTACATTAATCTCTTGTACATCATCCATCTGATAATTCCCCCCTAGGTAATGTATCCACTTGGTTAAGAATGTTTCTATGTCACATTTGGTGTTACCACTGTTGGTATCCCCGGTTACACTTTTTCTTCGTAAGTAACGTGCTCACTGTGAGAATCAGCACTGGTTCATACTTATGATGTGAGCCGGTCGCTCAATGGCAAACTACTGAGTGTAAGCTTGTCTAGAAATCAGCTGAAAGCTGTTGACAGCGATGTCCTGTAAAACATTTACTTTCTTTTGATACCATTATTAATATTTTCTTGATAGAGCACTCCATATTACTGCAATGTCCAACAATTATAGATCTGCTGCATTATCTATCCCCCAAAACTGTGTCTTTATATCTTCCGAATTGTATTCCTGGGTTCTTTCTGGTGTCTCATAAATTCCCCAAGGCGCGAGCACAGGGAAAGGCGGGCTCACGCATCACAAGGTCTGTTTTCACTTGCTCTCTTTTCGTTTTTACTTGGTGGTACTTGCTTTCGGTACTCCTTTTCAAAGGAATGTAACACATGAAGCAATACACAAGGCTTTTAATGCACATGTGAATGTTATCACGTTGATAAGGCTGTGTACGGCAAATTAGCTATGTTTGAAAATCTACAAATTGATGGAGAAAGAAAAACATAGAAAACAAAACTGTCATAAGGATTGATAATGAAATAGGTAAATATCAGCCAATTAAAAGGGGTGTGTAATGTTTTTCCCCTTGTACACAAGAAATATATGAAAAGATTATTGCGGGACATCAATAGATAGGCAGTCTTGATTGTAGACAATGAACAGGACCTCCAATAATTAATAGCCGTGAACAACTAGGAATAGCATTAAAAAGACACAGATTATTACGAAAAAGGAAACACCACAAGTAAATAGGAAAACAAGTACAATTATCTCGGAACAGTTCTGATGGCCAATGGTTTGAAGAGATTACAAGATTCATCACAGGAAATGTAGCCTTTAGCAAGATGAAACTGACCAAAAAGATAGCAATTAGAAAAAGAAAAGTGTTGAAGTGCTTCATACTTTTGTATCGATGTGTGGACCAGGCTGAAAAACATCTGATGGAAAGGTGGAGAAAAGATAACACGGGCAGAAAATAATCTACAAGAAACAAATGAAAATCGTAAATAGATTATAGAAATAAAATGTAGAAAAAATTAAATGGGCATTTTATGAGAAATAAACATGGTAACAACTGGCAAGATCGAAGGGAAGACACCAAGGGGAAAACCGAGAAGTAAATACCTGGATGGGTTGGTATGGTCGAGACCAGATCCACGACTCTAGTGATCGAGTGAAATGGTAGAACATCACCGCTTAGAGACATGATGGATGAATAGATGTGTAACCACATGATAAACAAAAAGATGTCATCAGAATAAAGCTAAAATTCACCATATTCTGAGCACAAAGATTGAAAAGTAAGAATGTAATGTGATTGGGGAACTTTCGGGCCGTGTTTTCATGTTTGCCGTATCTATTTCTGTGAGAATTTTCGCCTATGACTAAAAACGTATCTGTCTGTATGTCTGTGTGTATCTGCTTATTTGTCGTCGGGTTTCTCTATATGGATATACTGGTGTCTATGACTGCGTGTCCATCTATCTGTCTGTGTGTCTATCTATATGTCTGACTGTCTTTTTATCTCTCTGTATGTCTGGTTTGTATCTGGTTATTTGTCGGTGGGTTTCTCTATATGGATATACTGGTGTCTATGACTGCGTGTCCATCTATCTGTCTGTGTGTCTATCTATATGTCTGGCTGTCTTTTTATCTCTCTGTATGTCTGGTTTGTATCTGGTTATTTGTCGGTGGGTTTCTCTATATGGATATACTGATGTCTATGACTGCGTGTCCATCTATCTGTCTGTGAGTCTATCTATATGTCTGGCTGTCTTTTTATCTCTCTGTATGTCTGGTTTGTATCTGGTTATTTGTCGGTGGGTTTCTCTATATGGATATACTGATGTCTATGACTGCGTGTCCATCTATCTGTCTGTGTGTCTATCTATATGTCTGGCTGTCTTTTTATCTCTCTGTATGTCTGGTTTGTATCTGGTTATTTGTCGGTGGGTTTCTCTATATGGATATACTGGTGTCTATGACTGCGTGTCCATCTATCTGTCTGTGTGTCTATCTATATGTCTGGCTGTCTTTTTATCTGTCTGTATGTCTGGTTTGTATCTGGTTATTTGTCGGTGGGTTTCTCTATATGGCTATACTGATGTCTATGCCTGCGTGTCCATCTATCTGTCTGTGAGTCTATCTATATGTCTGGCTGTCTTTTTATCTCTCTGTATGTCTGGTTTGTATCTGGTTATTTGTCGGTGGGTTTCTCTATATGGATATACTGATGTCTATGACTGCGTGTCCATCTATCTGTCTGTGTGTCTATCTATATGTCTGGTTGTCTTTTTATCTCTCTGTATGTCTGGTTGTCTGTATCTGGTTATTTGTCGGTGGGTTTCTCAATATGGATATACTGGTGTCTATGACTGAGTGTCCATCTATCTGTCTGTGAGTCTATCTATATGTCTTTTTATCTGTCTATATGTCTGACTGTGTGTATCTGCTTATTTGTCGTCGGGTTTCTCTATGTGGGTATACTGGTATCTATGAGTGGGTGTCCGCCTATATGTGTGTTGTTGTTGTTGTTGTTGTTGTTGTTGTTGTTGTTGGTCACTCTAAGACCTCTAATGTTAGCACAATGATCAGCCTATAAAGAACTCACAATGAGAGTGTGTATGACTGATTGTGCGTGTGATATTCTGAGAGATTGGCCTAAAATTTACTTGTGTATGGTAGTCCGGATTACAGGGTATCCTTCTTTCTTCTATGGAGCACTTTTTGGGTGGCGTACCTGAATCAAGGTTATGTGAAGCCATGGAAGCAGGTGGATGAAGTGTAACAACATATTGTTGTTGGTTATGGTCACATATTAAAATAGTCACTGTCCAGAAGGAAAGTAATGTGCTTTCGGTAAAGCCAAGAAACCCATAACAATCAGGTGGTGAAAACTTTCGAATATATTGATTACCAACAGTGACACAAAGAAATTAAAACGACTGGCAGTTGCTCTTCAAAGACAACTTAATAGAGTGGGATAGATAGAACTACAGAAAATTATGTTTTTTAAGAGTATTCAACTTACGCCTGTGAGACACTAAACACGTCATAAAGGCACTTGAATATAAATGTAATAGAGGGGTTCTAAGAATATCTTGGGTCAAAAGAACAAACTCATCCATACTTCAAGAATATTGAAGATGATTTTTTAAAGACAAACAAAGAAAATTGGTATATTTGGTCACTTGAAACGTCATGAAAGTTTGGAGAGAACAATAAGGGTGTATGTCTTGGAAGTCCCAAAAGAAGATGATCTCCAGATGGGTGTAATGGGCAGCTTGTTTGTGATCAAGAATTTTTTTTTTTTTTTTTTTTTTTTTTGGGATGGGTTTTTATGGGAATGAGATTCTGCAAAGGACATGCTACTGAATGGTAGTAGTAAGGTATGTGTGTACACATTTAGATTTCAGGATCAACCAGGAACCTGGAATATTTTCTTATATACACTTCTCGCAACAAGACAATTAATTTTCAAAGTTCACAAATTAGAATACTTCTGGTTTCATTTAAAACAAAATTTAACTACTAAAATAGTTTTCTGTATAAAGTGAAATAGTGCCACGTGTTAGAAGTTGATACAGCAGAAGCCGACTTGTGACTTTTTCGATACATAACTATTACATATCAATGGTGTATTTTAAGGGCGGTTAGTGATGTCTATATGGGTTAAATATAATCATACCACTGGTTGCATCTTAGAGATGTATGACTCTTCATCGGTCTGTGTAACGGTGTTGGTCATATTTAAAGTGGGTTACACCAGGTCAAAGGTGGTTCGGGTTGCAGACATACATCCGGAAGACGTGGACACAAACGACTAAAGTGGGCTTCCGGTCACATGACATACATCTCGGAAAGAACATTTGTGTTAATTTCTTATCTGATTTCTGATTGGTTGATTCAAATGTCAGGCAGTTAGATTGTTGGTCACTACAGGGGATATGCCACTTGTGATTTTGATATTATCTGTTCTCTGATTGGTTGATTCAAAATGTCCCTCAGACCACTACAGGAGATATGCCACTTGTGATTTGGTGTTATCTGTTCTCTGATTGGTTGATTCATAAGGTCACGCAGTCAGATTGTTGGTTACCACAGAAGATATGACATTTGTGATTTGATGTTATCTGTATTCTGATTGGTTGATTGATGTTGTTCATTTCAGATATACACCTCTCTCACGCAGACAGTATCAAAACCAGTGACGAAACGAAGGTCAAGTCTTTTCTCATTTTCACAGTCAACGAAGAAGGATGTTTTGATTCAACGGAAATTAACAAGTGTGTCTTCTGATACAGAAACGTATAAAACTGGTTGGCCTTTGTTCATCACTATTGTACAAGAAGTTCTTATCTGACCAAAGACACATTATTATCCGATCATAAGCAGACAATAAGTCGTCTGTGATATCTCCAAATACATGGTTAATCAGTTGCCATATTATCTACAACAGACTCAAACGACACATATTTACGAATCAACTAGTTGACTAAATTTTGTCATCTTACAAACTGTGTTGTATACCTGAATAACAGAAACAATTACTTCGGTCATTTTATCCAGTGGTCTATCCAGAATGTCAGCTACACAGAAACATATGTGTACTCTGTGTAATATAACCTTCACAAGGTCTACTACTTTACGTAGACATGTTGCGACTACTCATTCTACACAACAGTTCAATTGCGATTTATGTGATCGTATGTATACCAGAAAAGACGCCTTACGGAGACACATAAAGACTGAACATGAACCAGTATCAAATAACGGCTCGACCACTCACTCATCATCTAACCGTGTGGGTGCTAATAATCAACAATACACAAACCGTAAGAGGAGAAGAGATCCGACTACAGACGAACAATCTACTGGTAAACGTCAGAAAATACCTGAACAATCAACATGTGCCTTGTCGTCTGGTGGTCATGGTTTGGTGACTAACAATGACCAATCAGCGAGCAGTATCAAGTCGGGTAGTATGGGTGATCATGTTTCACCTACTCACCTATCATCATCTAGTACCTTATCGAGTGACGCAGAACCAACAATACTAGGTGCCCTGTCGGATGGCGGGGGCGCTAACCTACCTCCTACTAATAATACTCAGCTATCATCTAGTGACTTACCGAGTGACGCATCAAAATCAAGTACCTTGTCACCAGATGTTCAACTATCAGATGGTGCCACAGCGAGTGACGGACCAGCAACAGATACCTTGTCATCTGATCAACTACATGCCATGGGTCAAGACGAGCAGCCAGGAACCTCTGGTGTTAACACAACTACTGAATATTTATCATTACAGAAATTACCCTCAGATGTTAGGGTTGTATATAATGAGCATTGGGACACGATTAGGTCACACATACGACACGGTCGCTATCTGTGTGAATGGACATTTTTTAATAGACCAGATAGTGATATGACAACAGATTGGAGTTCTCGTTTATTCCCGCTTTTTAATGTTCAAAACTCGCGGTTTAAAATAATCCCCAGTTTGCACATAGTCTTGAGACATCGAGAGACACAAGCCCTACGGTTCTACCATGCCAGTCCAAATAATTCCTCATTGTTCGATATACCGTTCTTAGTGAACAATAGATCTGATTTCGAGGCCTTTGTAACCAAACTAAACGCTGTTGACTTGGTGAATTCAGCGACATTAACCCGACCAGATACCAAATACTACGTCGAATCAATTCCCAGTATCACTTTTTATGTGTATAAACTGGTAGAATTCCCTGTTGGTTGTTGTTTAGAATCAATTCCCGACTTTATCAAACACAACAATTTTATTAATACTCTTCACCTCGACAAAAACGGTAGGCCGTACACAGACAACCTATGCATATTTCGATGTATATCTGTGTTTAAATCACAAGGAAAAGATGTCAGGGATCTTATAAAACACACACGAACACTTTTCAAAGAATGGGTACTTTATAAAGAATTGAAATCCCACAAACATTTCACAGGGGTCAATTTAGTTGATATACCTGTCCTGGAAGCATGTTTCAAAATACAAATCAATGTGTTTAGTTTTACAGAGGAGGAACATCTAGTTCCGAAAATTAAAAGTAGTAGTACACATCCAGATATACTGAATCTCCTTCTACATGAAAACCATTTCATGTATATTGTTGATATTAACAAAGCCGCTCGATGTTTTTCCTGTGGGAAATGTGGTAAACTGTTTAAGATGTATTGTCGATTGACACCCCACGAACTTACGTGTAAAGGGATAGCCACCATTGAAACTTATAAAGGTGGGATTTATCACCCCACTGAATCTATTTTGGAATTACTATGTGAACATGGGTTTGATGTAGACGTAAACTTTATTTTCCCATATAGAGCATGTTACGACATGGAATCTTTCTTCTCCGTTGCAAATTTACCAGCTAATTCAAAGTTGACGACCTTTATAGCCAGACACGTCCCTCTCTCGTGTGCCGTCGCCTCTAATGTCCCTGGGTTCGACACCCCTAAATGTTTCATTACCACAGATGATCCACAGATCCTTGTAAACGAAATGATGGACTATCTCCATGACATAGCAGCTAAGTCATACGAACTGTTACTGAAAAAGTTCGAGCCAGTCTTTGCAAAATTAGGTGACCACCCAAAATTAAGTGAAAGACTCGACTCCTTTCTGAAAGAACTCCCTCTGTTTGGGTTGAATAGTGGAAAATATGACATTAACCTCCTGAAACCTTATTTGATACAATATTTCCTTGATCGGGAGGCTAACCCGTTCAAGTTTATAGTCAAAAGAAATAATAATTTCATGTGTATAGCGACAGAAAGACTGAAATTCCTTGACGTCTCCAACTTTCTGGTCCCAGGTGTAAGTTACTCTCAATATCTGGCCTCTTTTGGTATTGAAGAGACAAAAGGCTTTTTCCCATACGAATATCTGACCGACCTGGGCAAGTTAAATGAGACAGCCCTACCACCACATACAGCTTTCTTTTCAAGACTTAAAAACCGTAACATTTCCGAGGTAGAATACACAATTTGTCAGAAAGCATGGACCGATAATAAGATGACTACTTTGAGGGATTTTTTAATTTGGTACAACATCAAAGACGTGTCCCCTTTTCTAAAAGCCCTGGACAAGCAAGTAGCCTTTTATGCAGAGTTAAAAATAGACATGTGTAAACAGGCCATCTCAGTCCCCGGTATTACGTTACAGTACCTATTCAACACAATGAATAAAGATGTTTCTTTTGTTTTGTGTTCGAAGAAGGAGGAGAAGGTACACAAGTTATTACGAGACAATATAGTGGGTGGGCCGAGTATCATTTTTCATCGTTACCACGAGGTCAATCAGACCCATATCAGGGGTAATAAGCCGGTAAAAGGTATTAAAGGGTTTGATGCGAATGCCTTATACCTTTGGTCTCTGATGAAAGATATGCCAACAGACTTCCCCATATATAGAAGCCGCGAGGATGGTTTTAGAGCACATAGATTACATAAATACACACGTCAGTGTCGAGAGTGGTTAAGTTGGGTGTCACATAATGAAAATATAGATTTAAAAACCCAATTCAATAGTCATGAGATGCAACTTGGTGATCGATATATCCGTGTAGATGGGTGGGAAAAGAAGAGTAAGATAGCTTATCAATTCCATGGGTGCTTATTTCACGGTCACCCAAGCTGCCCTCTAACCAAGGGAAAAACTATTAACCCCGTCAATAATAAACCACTAGAAGAACTATACCAGAACACGTGCGAGATCCACGAATATCTAGAAAAAACTGTTGGGGTGACAGTTAAGGTTATTTGGGAATGTGAGTGGCAGAGATTAAAGAGATCAAACACAACCATAAAGTGTTTCCTGAAAGAGAAGTTTCCACCGTCAGAGTTTCCTTGGGGTTCTTTGAGTGAAAACCAGATAATTGAGTCTGTAAAAAGTGATACATTTTTCGGGTTGGTGGAGTGTGATATAGAGACCCCGACTGCTTTACAAGAGTCCTTTGCCGAAATGCCCCCTATTTTCAAGAACACAGAAGTGTCGAGGGACGATATTGGGGAGTTTATGAAAGACTACGCCATAAAAAATAAACTACTGAGTACCCCACGACGGACATTGATTGGTAGTTATTTCGGGAAGAAAATATTATTAGCCACCCCTCTTTTAAAATGGTATCTAGCCCATGGGTTGGTAGTTACACACATCTACCAGACAATAGAGTATCGACCGGTTAGTTGTTTTAAACAATTTGGGGAAACAGTGTCTAATGCCCGTCGCCAAGGGGACAAAAATCCAGCCGAGTCTATTACAGCAGACACGATGAAATTGCTAGGTAACGCCGCTTACGGTAAAACGTTAACTAATAAAGCCAAACATACCGATGTCTCCTACTGCCAGGGAAAAGACACGACCAAAGTACTCAATAACCCTAGGTTTAAAAGCATGACTGGTATTACACCTGATCTATTCGAAGTTGAAACCCTAAAGAAGAAAACAGTCTGGGATCTACCTCTACAAATTGGTTTTTTCGTTTATCAGTATGCCAAATTAAGAATGTTGGCTTTCTACTATGACTTTCTAGACAAATTTATCTCTAAAGACGACTTTCAGCTTTGTGAAATGGACACTGACTCTCTATACTTAGCCCTTAGTGCCGATTCACTCTCTGAAGTAGTTAGGCCACACCTTAGAGCAGAATATGATAGAGTCTATAATCAGTGGTTCCCGTCTGAAACCTGCCCTGTTCATAGAATTACCCCTAGTACCAGTACCTGTCAGGACTGTGTGGCTATCAAAGCGTATGAAAAGAGAACCCCCGGGCTTTTTAAACTAGAATACGAAGGGAGGGGGATGGTCTCGTTATGTAGTAAGACGTATATTTGTGTCGGAGATTATGATAAAATCAGTACCAAAGGTCTGACCAAAAACCACAACACGCATTTAAACAAGGACACATTTTTAGAAGTACTCAACACCCAAACACCAAGTGGGGGGACAAATATAGGCTTCAAAACACAAGACTCTTCTGTATATACATATAAGCAACATCGTACATCTCTGTCCTATCTGTATATAAAAAGACAGACACAAAATGATAATATCTCGACTATGCCATTACTTATTTAATATGCATTGTATTGTCTATACATGGTTTAATAAAAAAAAAAACATATACCTTACTTGAGTCGTTTGTTATTTTGTATTTTTTATGTTGTACCTAACGTCACTAGACCACACCTACTCGGACACATGCCTATTAAAAGAGTTATCGCCCTTGACTTTTTAAAAACAGTTATCGCCCTTTGAGGTGGAAATTAACCGGAGTTATCGCCCTTTGTGGTGCAAAAGCAATGTGCACCACAAAAAAAGACGTGCTTTTGTCGTTCTATACTACTAGCGAGAATATATGAGTAATATAATCAAAGTTATGGAAACTAATCACCAGAAAAATGAATCCAGAAAATTTTTTAAAGAACTGAAGTCAATGAAACGAGGGCACCAAGAAAACACATATGGTTTAAAAGACAATAATGGGAATATGATAAATACCAATGAGGAAATGTGCAACACATGGAAAGAATATTTTGTTGAATTACTAAATTGTGAAGCTCCAAGTAACATTTTCCCACAGGAAGAGGTTCTAACATGCGAACCACAAATTGAAGAACCTACATTTGAAGAAATCCTATATGTAATCACACGACTTAAAAACAATAAGGCAACTGGGACTGATGGAATTGCTGGTGAATTTATAAAGGCAGGTGGCCATGCATTACATCTAAAGCTATACGAACTAATAATAAAAATCTGGAGGACAGAAGAATTACCCCATGACTGGAAAGAGTCATTATTGATACCTATCTTTAAGAAAGGAGACAAGTTCCAATGTGGAAATTATAGAGGAATATCACTACTGTCCACAAGCTATAAGATACTATCCGCAGTATTACTAAATAGACTAAAACCATATTCAGAAGACATATAAGGTGACTACCAGGCGGGTTTTAGACAAAACAGATCAACAATAGATCAGATATTTATCTTACGACAAATAGCCGAGAAAAATTGGGAATGTAAAAGAGATCTCCATAACATTTTTGTGGATTTTAAAAAGGCTTATGATAGTGTCCATAGGAATAGTCTATGGAATGCTATGCAGGAATTTGGAATACCAAGGAAGTTAATCAACATGACCAGACTATGCATGGAAGATACTTATAATATAGTAACATATAAAGGCAGGAAATCAGACCCCTTCCAAATAACATCTGGCTTGAAACAGGGTGATGCACTATCGCCGCTACTCTTCAATCTGGCTCTAGAGAAAGTTGTGAGGAGGGTAAAGGAGGAATGTGATATTGGAGGAACATCCAAGCTGCTTGGTTATGCAGATGATATAGATATTATAGGGCAAAGTGAACAAAAGATATTGGAAATATTGACTCACTTAAAGGAAAAAGCCCAACAGATGGGGCTGGTTATCAACCAAGATAACACAGAATATATGGTAATTTCAAGAGACGGAATGACTAAAAACTCTGGCCACATACAAATAGATAATATGACCATTAAAAGAACAGAAACATACAAATACCTGGGTACAATCTTCAACTGCTCCAACATCATAAGGGAAGAAATACAAACTAGAATCAACTCTGGAAATAAGATATACTATGCACTACAACATCTACTAAAATCAAAGGCGCTATCTCGTAACACCAAGATCACAATATACAAAACACTGATCAGACCAGTTGTGCTGTATGGCTCTGAAACCTGGAGTACAACGAAAGGAGACGAAGCCTTGTTACAAACCTTTGAGAACAAAATTTTAAGACGCATCTTTGGACCCATTAGGGATACACAAAGTGGAGAGTGGAAAAGAAGAAGTAACAAAGACATTTATGATCTGTTTAAGTCCCCGCTAATCACTGGTATCATGAAGGCTAATAGACTACAATGGCTGGGGCATATAGAAAGAATGGAAGATAATAGGGAAACAAAACTCGCTTACACTCAGGAAATAAATGACCGTAGACACCGAGGTAGACCAAGAAGACGGTGGAGAGATAATACATGTACAGACCTACAAGCACTTGGAATCAACGACTGGCAAGAGAAGGTCAACCAGAGAGACGAATGGAGACGGATTGTATCTGCAGCAAAGAACCTCAATGGCTCGGAACGCTGAAGAAGAAGAAGAAGTCCGACTTACCAGATTAGGGATTGAACATCTACCCAGCCATCAAGTCACCGGAAGTTTAAGAGCTGGAGCTCTGTTATCCTCTCGACCACGCGAACTCTAGTAATGCCAGCTTGCAGTCTAGCCATTATACGATTTTTCTTCTTCTTCTGCGTTCATCCGGGTTTTGTGTGTGTGTGTGTAGACGTAGTTGCGCCCTCCCTGGCCTAGGGCTTAACGTCTTTCTCATTAATCCCGTATATTCTCGTGAGTAACGTAACCTGCGCGAGAATCGGTAGCGGTTGGTAACTTACAGGGTATGTGAGCCGGTCGCTCGGAAGGCAATGGCAAACTACTGAGCGTAATCTTCCCTAGTACAGCAAGAGCTGCTGAAAAATGCTGATGTTGACTGCAAAGTCCTGTAAGGGATTTTTTTTTTTTTTCCGCGTTTCCATCCTGTTTCAGGATATTGCGGTCAACACCAGCATCTTTCAGCTGTATGTTGATTCCTAGGCTAGATTACGCTCATCAGCACGCCACGACTTTCTGAGCGACCGGCTCCATACTCCCATAAGTCACTTTTGCGATTCGAACCACTGCTAATTCTCGTCGCGTCACGTGACGAGAGTATTCGGGGTTAGCGGAGAAAGCTGCTAAACCCTCGGCCACGGAGCCGGCCCTGTAAGGGATATGCCAAAAAAAAAATAAATTGCGTTGTACCTGTTTACAGCAGAACTGTGATACTTGCGCCTTTCAGCCGACACATCCGACTTCTGCGGGCATTTGTTGGTCGGGTTAACGTTTTCGTGCATTACACAATTTATTTATGTATGTTGTGCACAGTTCAGAAGTTTACCGTTTCATTCAGGTCACGTTGTAGCTACATTCATGTGGCGAATTGGAGAAGCGAAAACTAATCTATTCCCTGAGTGAAATTTAATATTTTCATTTGCGCAGGATATAAAAAATATATTGCCAGAATTCGTTGGAAAAAGTTTCGCACTGACTTTGTTTCAGCTTACAATTGCTGAAATTGTTTTATTTAGTCAAACTTTCAGCTTGCAGCCGTTGCAGTATAGTGACAGTATCCCTGTGACATAGTGACTGGTTCCCTGTGACATGACAATTAGTTCGCATGGCATAGTGACTAATTCCTGGTCTCATGCACTAGTTCGTTAGTTACCCTTGTCATGGTGACCAATGCATTAGTTCACTATGACATAACGAATAGCTTCCAGTGGTTAGTTCTTTGTAACATAGTCATTGGTGCACTAGTTGTTTGCGACATATTGACTAAGGAACTAATTCCTTGTAACAAGAGTAACTAGTTCCCAGACATTGTTCGTGTGATGTGATCACTTGGACAACATTTCTCCATGTCACAACTACACAAAGGACACGCAGAAGTGTAGCCGCTAGACGCTCGCATGCTGTGCTGGTGGTCTTGGGTTCACGCCTCATGTGGCGGTTTCACATTTGTGAACCTGACCTGGACTCTCCTGGTGCCAACAAATGTCTTAGGAAGTACAGGCGACCGGTGTGATACTGGCACATCAGCCACCGAGTGCCGTTTGGTCTATACAAAATATGGGTCTAGCTCAATGTGTGGGTTGAATGAGTGTTTGTAAATTGGCAAATGGGTAGGGTATGTGTGTGTGGATGGGTGCGGGATGTGTGGGTGGGTGGGGAGAGATTGTGTGGGTAGGGATGTGTGTAAGCTGGGGATGTGTGGATGGGTGCGGAATGTGTGTGTGGGCACCAGCGGGATGTGTGGGTTGGCGGGGGATGTGTGTGTGTGGGTGGGGGATGTATGTTTGGGGAATGTGTGTTTGGGTGGGTGGTTTGGGCCTTGTCGGTGGTGGCGGATATGTGGGTGGGTAAGTGTGTGTGGGTTATGGGATGAGTAAGGAATGTGTGTGTGGGTGGGGAGATGTGTATAGGTGGGGGATGTGTATGGGTAGGGGATGTGTGGGTGGAAATTGGGTGGTTAAGTGGGGCATTATGTGTGCCTGGGGTGTGTGTGTGGGTGGGGGTATGCGTGGGGAGTTGGGGGATGTGTCTCATAACATAGTAATGTGCATTGTTTAATTTTACATCATTCATTTGACAATGTTGTTTTCCTATGTGAATGTATCATGCACTATTGATGAACAAAAGATGAGTGATTGGAAGTGCCGAATGTAAGACGGGCCTGCGGTAACAATTTGTTACCCATTGAAAACAAAGTTCGTTCTTTCGTTCGTTTGTCATATGCGCCTTAGGCATGTAAAAGAGACTTTTACTTGTATGTGTAAGGTCAACCCGGTCAACAAATGCCCGCAGGAGTCGGATGTGTCGGCCTAACAGCGCAAGAACGCAGCTCTGCTGTAAACAGACACAAAGCAATCACGTCTGGAAAAAAACAACAACTCCGGATGAATGCAGAAGAAGAAGAAGTAATGAACATCTGCTCTATGTGATCATTTCATTCATTCATTCAGTAGCATGTCCTTTGCAGCCAACAGATCACTGTGTACAAGAGCAGAAGAAGAAGGCTTACCAAATATAATTGCTGATGTCTGATGCCAGTACAAAGAAGAGACACTGTAGCTCTTAACGTGTAGGTGCTTTCTGAATCTGCTACCTCTGTAACTCCTGTCTGTAGCCCTTTTCATTCTTGTCAACTGGAGAATTATCATCCATTGACTAGATATAAATAGGATCACCATGTTTATTCACCTCAAGTGAGGAAGACGGTGCTTGCAGATTATTACATCATGCAGATTATTACATCATGCAGATTATTACATCATGCAGATTATCATGACCAAGATTATTATGATCAAGATTTTGCAGGTCATTACCACAATTGTGCTCAATGGGATCTGCGGTTCATGACCAGGATTATTATGATCAAGATTTTGCAGGTCATTACCACAATTGTGCTCAATGGGATCTGCGGCTCATGACCAAGATTATTATGATCAAGATTTTGCAGATCATTACCCCAATTGTGCTCAATGGGATCTGCAGTTCATGACCAAGATTATTAAGATCAACAAGATCTGTAATTCATCACAAAGACCTGCAGATTATCACAAAAATATTGCAGAGGTCTTACCAGCAATCAATTAGTGAAGTACTTTCAATAGACTGAGAGTATCTATGAACCTCTCCAAGTCTTATTTTGTGTAGAGACTGTTTAGACTAGAATGTTTTAATAATTCCTTGGAGATTCACCAGTACCCTCTTGTGTAGTGCAGTGACAATAGTAGGAAAAATAGTGGAAAGGCACAGTGGCCAAATTACTGAAATCATCAGTGAATCTAATGAGAGTTCTAGATTCTATATTGGAATGATGAACATTATCTCTGTATTATTGATGTATTTCATATGTGTATAAATGCTTCACTGGCTTATTTCCACTGCTTTTTGGTTAATAAACATAATTAACTCTTCTTTCCTTCTTTTGTCGAGTACGTTGTGGTGTGACAAAACATTTTATTATATATGTTTTTAGTTAATGGAACTACATCACATAATTGTAGAATTTGGAACAACAGGTGGCTGGGTAAACACTAATAGACTGCAAAGTCCTGTTTTATTGTAATCTCCCAGGTTCCAGATTACTCAGAAAATGGAACTTTAAATTAAATAAATTTCTTGTAATCACTTCACCTCTAAGGGAAAATGAATACAGGTGGGGGACTCACGAGCTAAATAAGTTTCTTTTTTTCGGGAAGGAAAAGTTGGAGGGAAGTTATCAATATTCCTGGGAAACCCCTAGATTTCCTGAGCTAATATGGGGCACTTTGGCTTCCAAGGACCCATCCCCTCCAGACGAAATTAGTCTCATCCTCTTAGCTTAACTTCATTGTGGGGTAGGCCAAGGTGGGTACTGCTTCTTAATTCCCAATATACCACAATGATACAGTGATTGTATCACCCATTCTCTATAATATAGTGACAAGTGAACTAGTTCCCTCTGATATACTGACTAGAGCATTCATTTTCTATGATATAGTGACCAGTGAGCTAGTAACCTGTGATATAGTGACTGGATCACTCATTCTCTATGATATAGTGACCAGTGAACTAGTCCCCTGTGATATAGGACTGGATCAATATGCTCTACGACATAGTGACTAGTGAACTAGTCCCCTGTGATATAGTGACTGGATCACTAATTCTCTATATTATGGTGACAAGTAAACAAAGATTCTGCAAAGATCACTAGTGACTAGTGAGCTTGTTCCCTGTGATATAGTGACTGGATCACTCATTCTCTATGACAGTGGTTCTCAACCTTTTTTGGCCCGTGCCCCCCTTCACCATATTTTCAGAACGTCATTCCCCCCTTCCTATCAAAAATTTGGCCCATGCCTCTCCTTCACCGTATTTTCAGAACGTCATTCCCCCCTTTCATATTTCCTATCTAAAAATCCCCCCACCCCTATACAGTATACGTAAAAATGTAAGGTAAATTTAATAGCACATACTAAAACAAGTCTAGACATCCACATAAAACATGATTTGTGGGTCTACTGACTTTATAAAATGAATTGTAGAAGGATGAGACGTATGAAGGGAAAAACAATATCAAGTAATCGGTTCTTGTATTTACGCGATCTTGAAATGGTCTTCATTCCCCCCCCCCCCCTGGAAACCCTAAAATTCCCCCCTGGGGGGAATTCCCCACCGGTTGAGAACCACTGCTCTATGATGTAGTTACTAGTGAGCCAGTTCCCTGTGACATAATTATAGTGAACTAGCCCCTGTGATATAGTGAGTAACGTACTTGTTAACTGTGATAAAGGGGCGTGTAACCTACTTCCGCGTGACATCGTAATTATCTCATTATCCCGTGACATGATACACAGTGACAAGTATAAGTAAGTATCTTATACAAGATTATTTTACACACCTTAAGAAGCATTTGGCATTTGGTGCTAAACCAAAGTATACTCTAAATCTCCTATTAATAGGCCAATAGCTACTAGGGGGAGAATTCTTGCTGTCAATGAAAATTTGAGAATATATCCAGAGCGGCCCAAATTTGTTGCAGTGAACGCCCAGCGGCATTTATTCTTCTATGAATATCTCGAAACTCACTCACCCAAAGGGTATTACTGCCGCCTTAGCAATCCTGCTGATTTAAGAATTATGTCCCGACTCCGTGGCTCTGTAGGACTCGCATGGTGTTTCATCATCTTCCTGTGCATTGCCGGCTCCACCAATTGCGATCTGAGACGGCATGGATCAATTCGTGTATTAGACTCCCTTCCGTGCCAAGACTTTTCTCATGCTGTCCTTCTCTATCTTTATTTTCCACAAATCTTTGCGTTTGTCACAACATGTTCAAATTTTTGTCTTCGCAAAATGGTTGCCAAAAAAATGATGACTGCTTCTTTCTGATGTTTGTGATACGTTGTCTTTGCGACTTAACATTTTTTTCAAAATTCCAGATTGCCCATTTTGGCTGTCCCGTCAATGTTCAGTATTCTTCTATAAAACCACATCTCCAAGGCTTCCAGGGATATTTTCGCCTATTTACTAATTGTCTAGGATTTGCAGCCATATGTTAAAATTGGTTCTATGTATGAATTGGTTCTATATTCTATGGTTCTATGCAGGGTGTTTACCTACAGTTAACCCACCGTTCCACCATCTAGAAAGAAAAACTACTGCATACTCACCATATGCCATATATTTCATATGTATGTGAGCCATAGACTATTTCGCAATCAGTAAACAAGAAAGTGGGGCGTCTTCGTAAACTGAAATACTTTGACATTATTCAGCATTAGAATGGCCATGAAAGAACAGTGATGCATGGCAATATTCCCATAAGAAGAGACAGAGGAGGACCAACACGAGGAAGGACGCAGGACACTGTAGACTCCTTGGTCGGAGGGTAGATGAGGCGGGAGAGATGGCGACAGACCAGGAGTCATTTAGGAGAAAGTGATGAGAGCGCCGTTCTGCAAAGATCCTATTATATGATGATGTCATCCATATCTTCCCTGGGTTAATGCCCTTTCAGGTGCATGGTGCTCTCCGTGACCAGCAATGCAGAAACCACTAAACGTGATCCTAATCCTAACGTTTTGCTAGTGGAGCTGTCGGAGCTACATTAAGGCTTTAAATTACCGGTTATGTGTTTTTCGTCGGATTTGTGGCGAAGGGGTTACGAACGCAATTCGTAACCTCTCATACCGCATTCGAAACACTGTTGCTGGCGATTTGGAAGCAAGCCGTCTTGCGTTTATTTTATCAATGGTATGAATGCGGGCGTTCAGAAAGCAATGGCAATCTACTGAACGTAAATTTGCCCAGACATCACAAACAGCCTAGAAATGCTGGGATTTTGTGTGACGCCCTGTAAAGGATATTCAACAAACTTGTGTATGAGTAACTATCAAAGCTGGAGAAATTCCCCCAACTGCTCTCTAATAGTAGCTAAGAGTGCAGCACGTGAGGCAGGTGACGTCAGCATGTAAAAATAGCTATGTAGCCTTGATCAAACCGAGGCAATTTCTGGTGTGGGAGAAGAACCAGAGAACCATTTGCCGGTCTGCATTAGCGGAACCCTTCTTGGACTTCGATGAGGCCCCTGTGCTGGTTGAGTCTTCCTTGGGAGCCAAACAACATACATAGGCTGTCTTAGATGGGCTTCATGTAATGTTAAAAAAGTTAGTTGCATGTCCTTTTACATGACATCGCAGTCAACCTTAGTATTTTTATACTATTTATGATCTATTTGCAAGCTTACGTTCGGTAGTTTGCCATTGCTTTCTGAACGACCGGCACCCATACCATTTCGTAAGAAACCAACGCAAGGCAGTCTGCTGCCAAATAGCCCACAGCAATGTTTCGAACGCGATATTCGGCATTGCGAACTGCGTCGGTACCCCTTCGCCACGGAGCCGGCTCATGGAATGTGAGCTTATTTAATACGGTCGCAGATGACGTCACCACGCTGAGCCAGCGATACTTCCTGCGGAAATAACAGGGAAGGACAACCAGGTGTAAATATCGGGATGAAGCTGGAATTGTTGACGAGAAGGCACAAACATCGAAGCCTGCCTCTAAACAGATATAAGGCTACACAACGTTTATCTGAGGGCGAGCAAGCAAGAAGTGGAGGAGAGAAACGACAGCACAGTGAACAGGGCGTTTGTTATAATTAACTTCTAACCGCATTAGTCAGCGTGTCCAGAAAGGCACAGTCACAGACCGTTGGTAATGTCAGAGAGACCGAGCCCAGGGAACAAACATTCAGTGTTGAAGAATTATTGCCTGTAGGGGACATCTTTTTGTTAGAGAATTATGTGACATTTGAAAACAGTCCTTAACATTTTCCCAGTTCGTCACAGAATTCTTTCCTTACTTTCTCTGTCGCCCGACAACTGGTGAAACTGACCTTAAGGTCATGTGTATTTCACAAATGCGCACATAATAAGCTTTCAGTTAGACGGGCCTACGTGTCCAATTCCTATTTCCATTTTGAAAGTAACGTTCCTTCCGTTCGCTCCTTTGGCATTTTCTTTTTATAATCACGGCGCGCGAGCAGAGCACACACCCACGCACACACCTACACACATAGAAATAGAAGCCCGCTCACACGCGCATGCGTAGATATCAAATGCCTTTCCTACTGGCGTGACCGTTCACTGCAGTCAGGTATATTCTTAAAATCACACGTGTGTGTGTGTGTGTGTGTGTGTGAGAGTGTGTGTGTGTGTGAGAGTGTGTGTGTGTGTGTGTGTGTGTGTGTGTGTGTGTGTGTGTGTGTGTGTGTGTGTGTGTGTGTGTGTGTGTGTGTGTGTGTGTGTGTGTGTGTGTGTGTGTGTGTGTGTGTGTGTGTGTGTGTGTGTGTGTGTGTGTGTGTGTGTGTGTGTGTGTGTGTGTGTGTGTGTGTGTGTGTGTGTGTGTGTGTGTGTGTGTGTGTGTGTGTGTGTGTGTGTGTGTGTGTGTGTGTGTGTGTGTGTGTGTGTGTGTGTGTGTGTGTGTGTGTGTGTGTGTGTGTGTGTGTGTGTGTGTGTGTGTGTGTGTGTGTGTGTGTGTGTGTGTGTGTGTACACAAAGAAAACGCAGAAGGCGCGAACGAACAAACATTATTTTAAATAAGGCAGACAAGTTTGAAACACGTGTATTGCCAATAACGAGCAGCTATATAGCCATATGCCAGACTCCCTGGCGTAGGGTTTAAGGACGTTGTCCGTAAGCCCGTATACTCTCGTGCGAAACACAGCTGCGCGAGATTCGGCAGCGGATCGCGTCGTGTTGGTTACTTACGTAGGTATGTGAGCCGGTCGTACAGAAAGCAATGGCAAACTACTGAACGTAGAAGCTGTCAAAGACATTAACAGCAGCTGAAAAATGGTGTTGACTGCAACATCCTGTAAAGGATATGCGGAAAAAAATATACGCATATACAGTAATCCCAGAAGCAAGTACAACAGGAGGCTTACGACCTTCAGAAGCGTTGACCTTTCGCCGAACTATTCGTTCTCTTTACTTCCTCGGCACTCTGTGGGTAACATGTCGGGCACCACCATGATGGAAGATGTCACTTATCTGTAGAGGTTACACTTCTTACAACATTTCTCCATTCCGATGATCACTACATCCTGATGATCACTACATCCTGATGATCACTACATCCTGATGATCATTACATCTCGATAATCACTACATCCCGGTGATCACAACATCTCAGTTAGTTAGTTAGTTAGTCAGTCGAGGTTCCAACTTCACGGCAGTCGCCATTATGCTCCATTCCTGTGCCAGTGAACATGACACAAAATGCTCCCCACTGTCCAATGTGAAAAGTGGAATAGACAGGAGTCTCAGCAATCCAACAGCCCGCACAGGTATACTGTGAAGATCACTACATCCTGATGATCACTACATCCTGATGATCACTACATCCTGATGATCACTACATCTCGATGATCACTACATCCTGATGATCACTACATCCTGGTGATCACCACATCTTGGTGATCACTGCATCCTGGTATTTAATGCATCCCGGCGATTACTACATCTCGGGGATTAATACATTCCGCTGATCACTGCATCTCGTTGACCAATAGATCCCATTGGCCACCACATGCCAATTATCACTACATCTGGGTGGCCACTACATCTCGGTGAGCACTACATCCTGGTGTGGAGGCCATCCCACAGTATGCCGGGATCAAGGGCACTGTTGTTACATGACCGGTTGGCTACTGGGTGGGCACTTGACAGTACTGGTTGTTCCAAGTTAGTTCACGGATTGGTTCGCTAGCGCAATGGTGACAGTATATACAAATGCGTCCCGCAACGGAAGATAATGTTCTGTAAAATATACACCTGAGACATGCCTCTAAAATTATGCTTCAAAGAATACCCACTTGTAATCCCAAACCAAATTAATGTTCTCTTGAATATACACCTGTATTTTTGAACCAAATTAATGTTCTTTAGAATATACACCTGCATCACGCCACACAGTAGTATGTTCTACAGTACTAACAAATGCGACCCACGACAGGGTATAATACCCTATAGAACATTCTACTTCAAACCTTACAAACATCCCACCTGACATGTAAAGCTTTTTAAATGAATACAAACAAACTGGCTGGATAAAACAAACTGAACGCATTAGAAACAAACTGGAACTCTAGAAACAAACTGGTCAGAATAGAAATAGATTGGACATACATTAAAATAAACTGACAGGCTAGTTACATATTTTGTACGCGAGGCAGGGTAGGACAGACTGCACATAAATAGAATAGACTGGACTCATTAGGAACATCTGGGAGTGATAATGAAGAGGTTGGACATACAATAACCAGAATCGACAAAAAAAAAACATATTTAAGGTTTTCAAGGTGAGTTTAAGACATAGGGTTATGCCAGGAAGATGTTGGTTGTTGGTACAGTAACCTCTGGCATTATTTACTCTGTTGGTCAGTGGCAAACCTTGCAATATTTTTTGCTGGGTTTCTGTGCGATAGAATGACTTCACACGGACAACTTCACACGGACAACACTATCATCTTGGAGCGCCATCCCTGCATTATTTCAGTGGCGCTTCGTTGATATCTTTGGAGATGCTTCATCTCGATCTTGTAGACATGTCTCCTTCAACTTCTGCCGGCAGTTTAGCCTTTCCCTCCTGGACAGTCTATACTTGTTAACTACTTAGACTGAACTCAACGTAGCTGGTATAACATGACACTGGTAGAGTTTTCACATTCTAATTTACTAAGGCTATACACTGAACACTGTCAATATTACAACCATTTGCTCTACGCAATATTCACAAATATACAAAACAGTGCCTAACAATAAACTATTCTAAAAAAGCGGTATAATGTTAGCCATGCTCTATAACTCAGAACTAGGTCCAACGCTGACCGTAGCTCCAGTCCAACTGATTTAAGGTGACGTTTTGTCCTTGCGCAAAACGTCTTAACTGCTTTTCACGTTTTTGTGACCAATGCCGTGGTAGGTCACTTCACACGGTCTCTTCGTGCAGACCGCGCTTGTTACAAACTCATGCCATGTTTCAAACTGTGCAAACTAGACCATGGCAGGTTACTGAAAGCTTAACACTTACTTTCAATGTTCAGGCTGTTCTTCGCTTATAGAGCTGGTGCTTTCACAAATAAGATCAATTGCTGCCTGCCAGTCTGCATTTTCAGTATTCCTTATCCCTGGTTAGCATTGTTTAGTCACATATCGTATATCCAGTTCATGTCTGCGAGCGATTTGGCAGTAGACGGCCTTGCGTTGGTTTTTTATGAAAATGGTATGAGTTCAGGTCGTTCAGAAAGCAATGGCAAAATACTAAACGTAAACTTGCCAAGAGATCACAAGGAGGCAAAAAATGCTGCAGTTTAACTGATACGTCCTATAAAGGATACGCAACTAAAATAAAATGTCCTTGTATTATAATTTTCAACAGATTAGCATGTCTTTCTATATAGTCAACATCAGCTCGCGCATTCTGTTTATTCAGAACAATGTATTCCCTTAGTGAATTTAAACGCAGACGACTTAAAGAAAATATTGCGCGATTTCTCGCCTGGCATAGTTCGCTGCATCTCGACAGGTGACTGCTGCAGTGCTAAATATCTTATGACGTACATAACGAATAATACTTTGGTTGAAACATTACATACTTAGTCATTGATATTGTTCGAATGTGGAGTATGTTATTACCACGGAAGTCTACGATTTAAAAAGAAGTCCTTTTGTTTGTATAGCACCAGTTGCAATCGCCTAATCGATAATGCTTCGATATATTTGAGCAATCGATTATTTACATTATCGGGGCAGTGCCCAACATAAGTATAAACACAACAAGAACCATCAGAAGAAGAAAGCAAAGAGCAGGAAAATACATGTCATGTGAATCAGTATACTTAAAAGAAATTATGAGAATGAACTAACTGAAATCTTTGTAAAATTACCTATAGAAAGCAAAACAGTGGAAGAAGAATGGGAGATGTTCAAATCAAGCATTTTAAATACTGCAAAAATAACACATGGAACCACGAAAAAACGCAAAACACGGATAAAGAGAATAACAGGTTGGTGGAACGCAGAGGTAAAGAAAGCGGTAAAAGACAAAAAGGAAAAATATAAAACGTGGTTGAAGAGCAAACAGGAATGTGACTACATAGAATATAGAATATCAAGAAGACATGTGAATAGAATAGTAAAGAGGGAAAAACGAAGACTGGGAAGAGTATGGAGAACATCCCCCCCCCCCCCCAAAAAAAAAAAAAAAAAAAAAAAAAACTACACAGAGGCACCTAGAAACTTCTACAAAAAGATAAGTGCAATGCGAACCAGAGGAGAACCCTTTGACCCAAGTGAAATAATTACCAGCGAAATGGAGAACCAATAAGTGAACAAAAACAAATCCTAATAAGATGGAAGCAGTATTTCGAACAACTTCTCAACATCCCATCAGATGTCACATGACTTCAAGATACCTACACAGATGCCACCGAAGAACTAGAACCAGACATACTAAAAGAAGAAATTATAGAAGCCATCAGATTAGCCCCATTGAACAAATCACCGGGACAAGATCAAATACCACATGAACTAATTAAAGCAGCAAGAAAAGTAGGAACAGCATGGCTATATAGACTATTCACTCATGTTTGGGTACAACAACAGACACCACGAGACTGGGGAAACGCCATAATTACCCCAATATGGAAAAACAAAGGCAGAAAAACAGATTGCACACAATACAGAGGCATATCACTGTTGAGTCATACTGGGAAAATATTGTGAAAAATTCTTGAGGAAAGATTACGAATTACTATAGAACCGCAGCTAAACGAAACACAGCTTGGATTTAGGAAAAACAAACACAGATGCCATTTTTGCTCTTAGACAACTTATAGAAAAATCAAACGAATTCAATTAAACTCTACTTAGCCTTTGTCGACCAAGAAAAGGCATTTGATAGAGTAGATAGAAACAAGCTGTGGGGAATCCTTAAACAATATTGTGTGAGTACACATCTAACAAACCTATGTAGAAGCTTATATAACAACAGAGAATGCATAGTGAAAGCAACTGGAGGGCACTCAGATCCCTTCACCATAAGATCTGGAGTACGACAAGGTTGTGTCTTGTCCCCTCTCTTGTTCATAACAAATATAGACAACATATGTAAAGAAACCAGCCAAACAGAGACCGCAAGAATACCGCATGACCAGAACACAGAAGAAGAACCATCTGCATATCTAACCATTAGAGAACTCCTGTTTGCGGACGACCAAGCACTAATAGCAAAATCAGAAGCTGAATTACAAGACCACATGAATAGTCTAAACGAAATGTGTAGGGAACATAACATGAACATTAGCACAAGCAAAACAGAGGTAATGACTATAACTAAAGAAGAAAAAATAACAACAATTCACCTAAACGAACATCCCTTAAAATAAGTAAAGAGTTTCAAGTACCTAGGAAGTATAATATCATCGAATGGTAGATCAGAAGACGAGATCGAAAATAGATGCAATAAGGCAAACCAACTCATTGGACAAATGGCACCAATACTAAAGAACAAACATGTATCAATAACTACTAAGAAAGCACTTTACAATACAATCTTCCTACCAACTCTATGCTATCAATGCCAAACCTGGACAATGACAGAAAAAGAGAAAAGAAAAATCACAACAACAGAAATGAGATTCCTGAGAAGAATACTCAACGAATCAAGAATAGATAAGATCAGAAATGATTGATTTATTTAGGAAACGACATCACAGCATTCGGGACATTCCCATAAGCGCTCAGTCCCCATCCTCAGCAGCCAGCGAAGAGTTCCAACACTAATAGTTCCAGCAGCAATCTGATTATATATCCGTCTCGCCTTTCCTCTGAGCGTCGATCGTCGGCCAGATCCCCTCGTCACATCTCGCTGTCTCATTCTTACAAGACTATGGTGATCCATTTGCTCCTCCGAGGTGTACATGTGCTCCCAAAAGGCCGCAACCACGTCTGTCTTGTCATGCATCAATACTCCACCAAGTTTTGCCGAGCCAGCCAATCTGTCCTCCTGTTCATTCCCCAGCACACCGGCATGCCCCGGAGAAAAGATCCAGGTGATGCTTGCTACCCGTGACCTCCGAAGCGAAGCAAGCAACTCTGCACGAAGCTTGCCTGTTCTCACCCTCCTCAGCATGCTTTCATCAGATCAGAAATGAAGAAATCAGGACTAAAGTGGGGGTTATAGCAGCACTAGATTTTATTAGAAAGCAGCAAGTCAAATGGTTTGGTCATGTAAGTAGGTTACCTGTCAACAGCATACCACAACAAGCAATGATGTACCTGACTAGATGGAAACAGAGGAAGAGGCCGACCACGTAAACGTTGGACGGAGGGAATAGCAGAGTCCATGGTAATATCGATACATGAAGCCCATAATCGGGCACTCTCACGATGTTTATACTTCACCTCGACACCGCAAGGTACAAGAGGAACAAGATGAGATGAGATGAGATGAGATAATATTTTATCCTCTTTCAGCATATTTACATATCCTATTCTGCGATATCTATTATATTACATTGTATCCTCTTACCATTGTATCCTCTTATCAACCAAGATAAGCCAGAATATATGGTAATTTCAAGAGAAGGAACGGCTAAAAACTCTGGCCACATACAAATAGATAATATGACCATTAAAAGAACGGAAACATACAAATACCTGGCTACAATCTTCAACTGCTCCAACATCATAAGGGAAGAAATACAAACAAGAATCATTTCTGGAAATAAGATATACTATGCACTACAACATCTACTAAAATCAAAGGCGCTATCTCGTAACACCAAGATCACAATATACAAAACACTGATCAGACCAGTTGTGCTGTATGGCTCTGAAACCTGTAGTACAACGAAAGGAGACGAAGCCCTGCTACAAACCTTTGAGAACAAAGTTTTAAGACGCATCTTTGGACCCATTAAGGATACACAAAGTGGAGAGTGGAAAAGAAGAAGTAACAAAGACATTTATGATCTGTTTAAGTCCCGGCTAATCACTGGTATCATGAAGGCTAATAGACTACAATGGCTGGGGCATATAGAAAGAATGGAAGATAATAGGGAAACAAAACTCGCTTACACTCAGGAAATAAATGGCCGTAGACCCCGAGGTAGACCAAGAAGACGGTGGAGAGATGTTTTTTGTTTGTTGTTTGTCCATCAAGAATGATGATGACCATTCATTTCATCCAGTGGGGTTGAAGGTATGGAGCCGTGGGTTCTAAGATGGCTGATAAGGCCTATTTTGGCTCGAAATGTTCTTTGACAATGTGGGCAAAGAATGCTTGACGTTTCTGGAGGAGGATGTCCTGCAGTGGTTTTTCTGTCCTGCCTATTCTTCACAGCTCTTGCAGTCCTGGTTGCCTCATATATGACTGCACCCTTGCGTAATGATGCACACCACGAATTTCGGTCTCTGGCTGCAGCCTCCAGGTGTCATGATGAATTCCAAAAGCATTCAGTGAGATTTTCAGAGTGTCTTTAAAGCGTTTCCTCTGGCCACCTTGGGAGCGTTTACCACAACGCAGTTCGCTGTACAAAATTCGTTTAGGGAGCCTGTGATCTGGCATGCGAGTCAAGTGACCAGCCCAGCGAATCTGATTCTTCATCAGTACAGTGTGGATACTGGGCATGGACGCTCTTTCTAGGACTTCAGTGTCTGGAATCTTGTCTTGCCATTTAATCTTCAGTAGCTTCCTTAGGCAGACTGTGTGGAAGTGGCTTAATTTCCCAGCGTGTCGCTGATAAACAGTCCAGGTTTCACAAGCATATAGCAGTGTGGATAATACAACTGCTTTGTAGACTTTTAGCTTTGTTTGCAGGCTTATTCCAGTTCTGTCCCATACATTCTTGTACAGTCTGCCAAGGGCCGCACTGGCCTTGGAGATTCTTGCATACACTTCGTCATCAATTGTGACAGCTTGTGACACAGTGCTGCCAAGATAGGTGAATTTGTCCACAACACTTAGTCTATGATCACTCACTTTGAAATTCGGCACAGTGTGATTATTCCCTGGAGCTGGCTGGTACATAACTACAGTCTTCTCCAAGTTGATATTGAGCCCAAAGTTGGCACAGGCATGTGAGAAAGCTGAAACATTATGTTGCATGTCCGCCTCTGAGTTGGTGTATAGAGCGCAATCATCAGCAAACAAGAGCTCTCTGACGGTGTCGCTGTTAATTTTGGTTTTGGCTTTCAGCCTTCTGAGATTGAATAACTTTCCATCCATACGATAGTTGATGTCTATTCCAATGTCGTCGTTCTCGAAGGCATTCATCAACATGGCTGAAAACATGAGGCTGAACAGTGTTGGTGCCAGGACACATCCTTGCTTCACCCCATTGGTGACGGGAAAGGGTTCAGACAATTCACCATTTTCCTGTACTCTTGTCTCCATGTTATCATGAAATAGACGCACTATTTGGACTCCAGGTGTCATGATATACAATTCTACGGAACTTTGTGCATGATGGCTCTAACAATTAATATGTTAGGTATTTGTGTTTCTGTTAGACCATATTTCAGTTTATTGAATATGTTTGTTACAACGTCTATGTGCACTTTGACTAGGGAATTTATATTTTACCATAATCTTCCACAGTCCTTCTCTGCTGACTGTATCAAAAGCCTTGGTAAGGTCAATGAAAGTGGAGAACATTTCGCAGTTCTGTTCCTGACATTTCTCTTGCAGCTGCATTGCAGCGAAAATCATGGAAGAGATATCATGGTGGAGAGATAATATACATACAGACCTACAAGCACTTGGAATCAACGACTGGCAAGAGAGGGTCAACCAGAGAGACGAATGGAGACGGATTGTATCTGCAGCAAAGAACCTCAATGGCTCGGAACGCTGAAGAAGAAGAAGTATCCTCTTACAACGTATTCTCAGACTAGGTGTCAGTGCTATATACTATTTTATCCTCTCACAGCGTGTTCACAGCCCATGTTTTATGCGCTATATAATACTGTATCCTCTTACAGCGTGTTCACAGCCAATGTTTCTGCGCTATATACTATTATATCCACTTTCAGCATATTCACATACACTGTTTCTGCGCTATATACTATTATATCCACTTTCAGCATATTCACATACACTGTTTCTGCGCTATATACTATTATATCCACTTTCAGCATATTCACATACACTGTTTCTGCGCTATATACTATTATATCCACTTTCAGCATATTCACATACACTGTTTCTGCGCTATATACTATTTTATCCACTTTCAGCATATTCACATACACTGTTTCTGCGCTATATAATATTTTATCGTCTAACAGCTTGTTCACATTCCATGTTACTATGCTATATACAATTCTACGGGACTTTGTGCATGATGGCTCTAACAATTAATATGTTAGGTATTTGTGTTTCTGTTAGACCATATTTCAGTTTATTGAATATGTTTGTTACAACGTCTATGTGCACTTTGACTAGTGAATTTAATTTGTCACATATATATATATATATATATATATATATATATATATATATATATATATATGTGTGTGTGTGTGTGTGTGTGTGTGTGTGTGTGTGTGTGTGTGTGTGTGTGTGTGTGTGTGCACACACACACACACACACAACAGTCAAAATGCCAAATCAGTGCACACCAGAATTCAGGAGCTTACTAATAAAAGGACAAGTACATCAGCAGGCTGTCTAAAAACTAAAGATGGCAAAATCATACTAGAAAAAGATCAGATTCTACATGTATGGTCAGATTATGTGAAAAACCTTTAAGGTGATAACAGTGATTAGTTAGTTAGTTAGTTAGTCGACAGATCATCCTCATTGCACATCGAACCATTCAGTCCATAAGTGCTCGGATCCCCTCCTCAGCAAATCCCGCAACGCGTAGCGGCTAACGACGCCAGTTCTGTGTTGGTTTATCAATCTTCTTTGGCTTCCTGCGTAGTGTTCTTGTTTGGCCACCCCTCTTTTAATTTGCTGCTCTCGCAGTCTGGCCATTGTTGTAGATTCACAGTCATCACTTGGTTCTCGCAAAAGTCTTACTTCTCGTAGAGCATTCAGAATGTCGGCCTGGTCCATGGCGCGTCCGCCCTCCACAGTAGCCTCACCTGCGAGCTTGTCAGCCCGCTCATTTCCTTGTACTCCCGCATGCCCTGGCACGAAGATGAAACTAATCTTTGCCAGTCGAGACCGCTCCAGAGGCAGCCACCATTCTCTTCGGATCGACCCCTCCTCTATCCTCTTGATCATGTTCATTGAGTCGCTAAGGAAACAAGCCCTAGTGAATGTCTGTGTCTCGAGCCATGTTATTGCTTTACTTACTGCCATGACTTCCATGGTCAGGCTACTTGTGGTTTCAGTGAAAGCACCAGAGTCCTCCTTCACAATTCTCCCTCCGGCCCGAGCTGTAAAGGCCCATGAGCTTCTCACATGTCGGACGACCGACCCATCTGTGTAGATGACCGCGTCACCGTCTAGCGAATTCTCGAAAATCAACGCTTGTACTTCAGCCTCAACAGCAGCCGGATTTTCTTGTCTGCATTTTCTATCTAGTTGGATGCAAACTGAAAAGGATGTGCAGAAGTCTGTTGGCACTTGCACCCACTCCTCGCCAGGTTCTAAGTCCTCAAGTGAACACACCTGTTGAAGAATGTCTTCGGCTTGACCCATCCACGACCGTCCTCTTTTTAACCTGCTGCCCTTCATCTTCCTAATTTCACTATGCAGTGGATGTTGTGTGTTTGCGTTAATTCTGAGGTAGGCGCATGCCCTGCAACCTTGTATTCTCTCTTCAATGGTTGGAAAATCAAGAAGGTAGCGCATCGCCCTGCATGCTGTATCTCTTGTACATCCAAGAATAATGCGCATAACTTCATTCTGTATCCTTTCCATCCTTTCTATCTGCTTATGGCTGAGAGTCAGGATTGCCATTGCATACTCCAAAACAGACATGACCAGCCCCTCGTACAGAAGATATAGATGGCGCTGCTCACAGTTTGCTGCCGCCATCACCCGCATCCCTGCCAAACCCCGCTTGGCCTTTGTTATCACCTGGTCTATGTGCACATTGTAAGCAAGGCTTCGATCAAACCGTATACCGAGGTAATTCATTGCCTGCGTTCTTTCCACCGTCTCTGAACACAGCATTACAGTTGGTGTTGGTGGAGTGTTGACAATATGATTATTCAACGAGAACCAAGTCACCGTTGTCTTTGTTGGGTTGACCATTGCCCCAGCTTCATCACACCAAGTACTTGTGCGATTGAGTTCGGTTTGTAGTTCCACAGCAACCTCCTCTCTATCCTTACCCTGACGATACACTAAAACATCATCGGCATATGACAATGTCCTGCCAGGTCCAGTGATCTGCTCACTGGTGATTCTCACTGTGTAGGCGTTGAATAGTACTGGATATAATGGTGATCCCTGTGGTAGGCCAGGATATATTGTTGTTGGTTCCGAAGTCCAACTGCCACATCTAAAAACTACTTTCCGTTGGAAGAGGGCTGCAGCGATCCAACTAAGGAGGAATGGACTTACGTTTAGTTCGAGAAGCTGAAACATTAAAAACTCCAGTGGTACTCTGTTGTATGCGTCCTCAAGATCTATCGCTGCAGCAACGGTTTCAGTGCCTGAGTGGAAACCTTCATAGACATCCTGGGCAAAGACTGCTGCATTGGTCCAGGTTTCTCTTTTTGGACGGTACCCACCCAGGGTGGGTGGGAAAACACCTTGCCTCTCTAGTTGGCTTGATATTTTCCTGGCAATTACCTTCTCCAGCAGCTTGCCTATTGTATTCTGCATGGTTATAATTCGATATCCCTGAATTTTTTTGTGGTCTTTGTCAGGCTTCGGCAAGGGAATCAGATAGCTGTGTAACCATTCCTCCTTGATGCTAGCACTCCCTATACTGTTGTTGTACATGTCTGCTAGTTTCTCTAGCTCATTGTCGGTACACCTATTTATGTCGTCGTATCTTATGCCATCAGGACCTGGAGCACTGTTTTTTGATCGTCGAAGCACAGCCTTGATTTCTTTCACTGTCACTGTGTCTTCATCCGAAGTGTTCTGGGCCTTGCATCTGTCTGAGGTGACCTCCTTGGCCAGATTTCGGCCTCCCATGTCTGTCTGGTTGCTCTGCTCAAGGTAGCGTTCAAAGAGGGCTTTGCCCTTGTCCTCGTCAGTCCTCTGCCAGATGAGGTCAGCACCTTGGAAGTCAGAAATGCTCTTATTCTTGACTACACCACTCATGCTTTTATGTAGTCGCCAGAACAATTTCAGTGACTTGTCTGTGCTTAGTCTTTGACACACCTCTGCCCATTTTTCGCTTTTAACAACCTTGACCAGTTTTTTGAAGTAGCTTACTTGTGTGTGCATGTCAGTAGTATATAGGTACAAAAGCACCTCCTTTTGTGGAGGTGGAGGTGGAGTTTTATAGATACCTCCACAAAGGGCGATAACTCTTCAGGTTTTTAAGTAGGCGGTCAGGGGTGTGGTCAAGTGACTCATCAGAGGTGGCGTGGTGGTCAGAGTGGGTGTGGTCAAGTAATTGTAGGTACGACATAAAAAATACGACATAAAACATAAAAAAAACGATCAAAAGAAGGTATATAATAATGTTAATAAAATATATATAGAAGAAAAAAAAAAAAAACATAGTAAGTGACCGCTTATAGTTAAGGGTGTGTGATGACGGGGTCAAGTGGTGGTCAAGTGGTGGTCAAGTGGTGGTCATGTGGTGGAGTAACCACTTAAATTAAAGGGGAAAGTACGTGTAGTGATGTGGTGGTGGTTAAAGTGTGCGATGACGTGGTCAAGTAATGGTCAAGTAGTGGTCAAGTGACGAAATTTTAGTGGAAAGTAGTTGTAATGATATGCTGATGATTAAAGGGTGGTAAATTAGTGGTCAAGCAGTGGTCAAGTGAGGAAAATTTTAGTGGAAAGTAGTTGTAATGATATGGTGATGATTAAAGGGTGGTAAATTAATGGTCAAGCAGTGGACAAGCAGTGGTCAAGTGGTGGTCAAGTGAGGAAAATTTTAGTGGAAAGTAGTTGTAATGATATGGTGATGATTAAAGGGTGGTAAATTAGTGGTCAAGAGGTGGTCAAGCAGTGGTCAAGTAGTGGTCAAGTCGTCGACTGAACACTTAAATTGTCGGGGAAAGTACGTGTAGTGAAACGGTGATGGTAAAATAAGTAATGACATGGTCAAATAGTGGTCAAGTAGTGGTCAAGTAGTGGTCAAGTGGTGGTCAACTGGTCGAGTGACCCCTTAAATTGTCAGGGAAAGTGAGTGTAGTAAGTTGGTGATGATCGTGAGGTGGTCAAGTAGTGGTCAAGGGGTGGTCAAGTGGTCAAGTGGTGGTAAAGTGACCCCCTAAATTGTATGGGAGGGTACAGTTAGTGAAACGGTAGTGGTTAAAGTGCTCGATGACGTGGTCAAGTAGTGGTCAAGCAGTGGTCAAGTGGTCAAGGGGTGGTCAAGTGACCACTTAAAATATAGAGGAGAATAGGTGTAATGAAATGGTAGTGACAGGGTGACGATAAAGAGGTGGTCAAGTAGTGGTCAAGTGATCGAGTGACCACTTACATTGTAGAGGAAAGTAGTGTAGTGAAACCAGGATGGGTAAAGGGAAGAGAAAACAGTAGTAAGCTTATTAATATTAATATTATTAATATTAATTGTATCGACACCAATAGTAATTGTAGCAGTAGTAGTAGCAACAGCAGCAATAGTACTAGTAATCATCATCATCATCATCATCATCATAATCATCATAACGTATCTTACCGGCTGGCGTAGCCGATCATACCGCCCCACATATTACTATCTCCGACAGCGTTTAACAATTCCTGGGGTGACTCACGCTGCAGGAACCCCCATTAACTATATTATCTTCATGCAATGGTGGTAGTCGTAGGACCAGTAGTACTAGTCATCAGCATCAGCAAGAGATTTATCACCTGGCGTGGGTGAGTATGACAAGCCATAAATTACGATCTCCAACATCATGGATCAGCAATACAAGTAGTAATAATATTGGTAGTAGTAGTAGTAGTAGTAGTAGTAGTAGTAGTAGTAGTAGTAGTAGTAGTAGTAGTAGTAGTAGTAGTAGTAGTAGTAGTAGTAGTAGTAGTAGTAGTAGTAGTAGTAGTAGTAGTAGTAGTAGTAGTAGTAGTAGTAGTAGTAGTAGTATTGGTAGTAGTATTAGTGAAAAAGGGAGAAACAGAAGAGGTGGAGATGGACTAGTAGTAGTGTAAGAGTAGCATTAGTAGTAGCAGTAGTAATAGTAGTAATGTAGTAAAAAAAATAGTAGTAGAAGTATTAGAGTAGCATTAGTAGTAGTAGTAATAGTAACAAAAAAATAGTAGTAGTAGTAGTAGTAGTAGTAGTAGTAGTAGTAGTAGTAGTAGTAGTTGTAGTAGTAGTAGTAGTAGTAGTAGTAGTAGTAGTAGTAGTAGTAGTAGTAGTAGTAGTAGTAGTAGTAGTAGTAGTAATAGTAGTAGTAGTAGTAGTAGTAGTAGTAGTAGTAGTAGTAGTAGTAGTAGTAGTAGTAGTAGTAGTAGTAGTAGTAGTAGTAGTAGTAGTAGTAGTAGTAGTAGTAGTAGTAGTAGTAGTAGTAGTATAGTGAGGGTGCTTGTTGTTTCACTAAGTATTTGTATAACTTATGCACTATAAAACTAGTTTGTGTTGTATGGTATGTAATGTGTCGCTGAAATATATGTCTTTTGATTTTGTAAGAGGCGATGACGTCATAATGACCTGATCTATCATTGTCACCACCTTATTGATAGTGTCTTCATTGCCGCGAAAAAGGCTCATTGTGAGATACTGAGCATTTCTCAAAGCGACAGAGTCTTGGGTGCATGACCATTAGGAGCAAGCAACGATACGGCAACTACAAGGTAACTACAAGGCAAATGGCGTAGTATTGTGGCTTTGCCTCATTTGTTATCCTTTATATTTTTGTTTATATGACGTCATGAGTAATATCGCTTGTGTGAGCATATATTTTAATAATTCCCAGACTAAGGGAGCTAACTAATTCGATCTTTTCGTGGTTAAGCTACTGCTACTTCTTCCAGAGGGGTTTAATAATTCAAGTCTGCGGTAGCTTCCATTCAACGGAAGTTCATTTTCTCAACTTTAGCGCATGGGTAAGAATAGCTTTCCACAGGCAGTGTTAGTAAGTGACCATTCAGGTTGAAAATCTAGCCAATAGACTTCTGCATTTTCCCTAAAACTAGGCCTTAGCAAAACATGAACTGTCGAAGACATGAACTTACACAACACAATTTATGATGAGGGCGTGAGCTTACACAAATCTTATGGTGAAGAAATGAATTTACAAAATATGAACTGCCAAAGACATGAACTTACCTACACACACAAATATTTTTTTTTTTTTTTTGATGATAATATGGGGGACACTTCTGTATGACTTGCGGGATACATTTGTATTTTATGAGGGCTACTTATCTATGTGGTGAGGAGGCCGTGAAATCACAAGTGGACACCTTTGTGCGCGCAGTTGGGACAGTTTGTAAGAGTAAGTGGTAATTTGGGCGAGGTTGTCGACAAGTTGTAATAACAAGTGGAAATTTTGTGAGCTCATGTGGGGAAGTTGTTAGAGCCAGTGGGTAAGTTGATAGGGCGAGTCGATAATATGAGAGAGTCGGTGGACACGATGTTGGGAAAAGGGACAGTTGTTATGGTAAGTGTGTGAGTTGATAGGATAGGTCGACCGATTGTAATAGCAAGTGGACGAATTGTTTGAGCCAGCGAGCAAGTTTGTAAGAACAAGTGGCCAAGTTGTGTTAACAAATGTTGGTACGTTTTTATAGTTTTGGCCACGCTATTTCTTTACTTGACCAATATTTTTTCCTATTTGGGTAACAAGTTGTTCCTACTTTTCATGCGTTTGGTTGAGAAATTTCTGTATTTGGCCGACATTGTTCGCGTTTTGTTGACATATTTTCCTACTTTTTATAAGTTTGGATGAGACATTTCGTTACGTATACCATATTTTCCCTTTTGGTTAACACATTTTTCTATGTTTCATAAGTTTGATTGCCATATTTATAAATTGGGTTGAGTTATTTCTGTATTTGGTCGACATTTCCCCCTCCTTTTTTTATAAATGTGGTTAAGATGTTTCTGTATTTGGTATAACTTTACCCGATTTGGTTGACAAATTTTCCAACTTTTTATAAGTCTGGACGAGATATTTCCCTCTTTGGGTGATATTTTTTCACATTTGGCTTTCAAATTTTCCTACTTGGGCAATATTTTTCATATTTGGATAACACATTTTCGTAGTTTTCATAAGTGTGGACAAGTTATTTCTGTACTTGGTGGACATTTTTCACATTTGGGTAACAGAGTTTCCTACTTGACCAAGGTTTTTTCTCTTTGGCTAACAAAGTTTCTTAGTTTTCATAAGTTTGGTTGAGATGTTACTATATTTGGTCTAACTTTTTCTCATTTGGTTGAGAATTTTCATTCTTTTTATAAGTTTGGATGAGATATTTCTCTCTTTGGCTGATATTTTTTCACATTTGGCTATCAAATTTTCTTATTTGGCCAATACTTTTCCTATCTGGCTAACAACTTTCCTAGAGTGCATACGTGTGACCGAACTATTTCTGCATTTGTCCGACATTTTTCACATTTGGCTAACATATTTTCCTACTTCAACAAGTTGTTTTTTTCTTTGGCTAACAAAGTTTCCTAGTTTTCATAAGTTTGAGCGATGTATTTCGTTACTTGGTCATTATTTTTCCTCTTTGAGTAACACATTTCCCTAGTTGGTCAATATATTTCCCGTTTAGTTATCAATTTTCCTATTTTTTATACGTTTGGTTGAGATATTTCTGTATTTGGCCTAACTTTTTCCCATTTGGCAAATAGTTCTCCTAGTTTTTATAAGTCTGGCCGAGATAATCCTCTCTTTGGGTGATATTTTTTTTTACATTTGGCTATCAAATTTTCCTACTTGGGGAATATTTTTACTATTTTGCTAACAAATTTTTCCTACTTTTAATAAGTGCGGACGAGGTATTTCTGTATTTGGCCGCTATTTTTTACATTTGGCTAACAGATTTTCCTACTTGACCTAGGTTTTTATTCTTGTTGGGTAACAAAGTTTCCTAGTTTTCATAAGTTTGGTTGATCTGTTACTATATTTGGTCTAACTTTTTCTCATTTGGTTGAGAATTTTCCTTCTTTTTATAAGTTTGGATGAGATATTTCTCTCTTTGGCTGCTATTTTTTCACCTTTGGCTATCACATTTTCTTACTTGGTTAATACTTTTCCTATCTGGCTACCAACCTTTCCTTGTTTGCATACGTGTGGCCGAACTATATCGGCATTTGGCCGACATTTTTCCCATTTGGCTAACAGATTTTCTTACTTGACCAAGGTTTCTTCCATTTGGCTAACAAAGTTTCCTAGTTTTCATAAGTTTGAGCGATGTATTTCCTTACTTGGTCATTATTTTTCCTATTTGAGTAACACATTTCCCTAGTTGGTCAATATATTTCCCGTTTGGTTGTCAATTTTCCTATTTTTTATATGTGTGGTTGAGATATTTCTGTAATTGGCCTAACTTTTTCCCATTTGGCAAATAGTTCTCCTACGTTTTATAAGTCTGGCCGAGATATTCCTCTCTTTGGGTGATATTTTTTTTTTACATTTGGCTCTCAAATTTCCCTACTTGGGTAATATTTTTTCCTGTTCGACTAACAAATTTTCCTAGTTTGCATTCGTGTGGACGAACTATTTCTGTATTTGGTCGACATTTTTCACATTTGGGTAGCAGATTTTCCTACTTGACCTAGGTTTCTTCCTTTTGGCTAACAAAGTTTCCCTACTTTTCATTAGTTTGAGTTAGATATTTCTGTATTTGGCCTAACTTTTTCCCATTTGGTTGACATATTTTCCTACTTTTTTATAAGCTGGGCCGAGCTATTCCTCTCTTAGGGTGATATTTGTTTATCATTTGGGTATCACATTTTCCTTCTTTTATATTTTGGTTAACAAAGTTTCCCTACTTTTCATTAGTTTGAGTTAGATATTTCTGTATTTGGTCTAACTTTTTCCCATTTGGTTGACATATTTTCCTACTTTTTTATAAGTTGGAACGAGCTATTCCTCTCTTTGGATTATATTTTTTAATATTTGGCTCTCAAATTTTCCTATTTGGGCAATATTTTTACTATTTGGCTAACAAATTTTCCTAGTTTGAATACGTGTGGACGAGGTATTTCTGTATTTGGCCGACATTTTTCACATTTGGCTAACAGATTTTCCTACTTGACCTAGGTTTTTTATTCTCTTTGGCTAACAATGTTTCCTAGTTTTCATAAGTTTGGTTGAGCTGTTACTATATTTGGCCTAACTTTTTCGCATTTGGTTGACATATTTTCCTATTTTTTATAAGTTGGGACGAGCTATTCGTTTCTTAGGGTGTTATACATTTGGGTATCACATTTTCCTACTTTCACATTTTGGTTAACAAAATTTAGCTTTTCTTTAGGTACCTTGTTTAGTGTTTGTATCAGCTTCTAGTGTTCGTGTCAGCGATTTTTCATTGGTTGTTTCAGTTTCCAGTGTGTGTGTGTGTGTGTGTGTGTGTGTGTGTGTGTGTGTGTGTGTGTTTGTGTGTGTGTGTGTGTGTGTGTGTGTGTGTGTGTGTGTGTGTGTGTGTTATTTTGTCGTGTCATTTTTTTTTTTTCAGTCACTGTTGTATCTGTCTTTGTATGTGTTACATTTTAACGATTATGTCATTTTTAAAATTGTTTTTGTCCGTTTTCCTTGTTTGGGTCGGTGCCTTATTATCCTATATGTTTATTTGAGTGAGTAATTTGAGGACGTAGTGACCACCTATTTGTTGCCCGTGATGGAACGGACAAATCATGATCTCATAAGTTGTATACGTTACACTATACTCGACGCCATTTGCCTTGTAGTTACCTAATGGTCATGCACCCCAGACTCGCGGCAATGAAGACACTATCAATAAGGTGGTGACAATGATAGAGAAGGTCATTATGACGTCATCGCCTCTTACAAAATCAAAAGACATATATTTCAGCGACACATTACATACCATACAACACAAACTAGTTTTATAGTGCATAAGTTATACAAATACTTAGTGAAACAACAAGCACCCTCGCTATACTACTACTACTACTACTACTACTACTACTACTACTACTACTACTACTACTACTACTACTACTACTACTACTACTACTACTACTACTACTACTACTACTACTACTACTACTACTACTACTACTACTAATTTTTTTTGTTACTATTACTACTACTACTACTAATGCTACTCTAATACTTCTACTACTATTTTTTTACTATATTACTACTATTACTACTGCTACTACTAATGCTACTCTTACACTACTACTAGTCCATCTCCACCTCTTCTGTTTCTCCCTTTTTCACTAATACTACTACCAATACTACTACTACTACTACTACTACTACTACTACTACTACTACTACTACTACTACTACTACTACTACTACTACTACTACTACTACTACTACTACTACTACTACTACTACAACTACTACTACTACTACTACTACTACTACTACTACTACTACTACTACTACCAATATTATTACTACTTGTATTGCTGATCCATGATGTTGGAGATCGTAATTTATGGCTTGTCATACTCACCCACTCCAGGTGATAAATCTCTTGCTGATGCTGATGACTAGTACTACTGGTCCTACGACTACCACCATTGCATGAAGATAATATAGTTAATGGGGGTTCCTGCAGCGTGAGTCACCCCAGGAATTGTTAAACGCTGTCGGAGATAGTAATATGTGGGGCGGTATGATCGGCTACGCCAGCCGGTAAGATACGTTATGATGATTATGATGATGATGATGATGATGATGATGATTACTAGTACTATTGCTGCTGTTGCTACTACTACTGCTACAATTACTATTGGTGTCGATACAATTAATATTAATAATATTAATATTAATAAGCTTACTACTGCTTTCTCTTCCCTTTACCCATCCTGGTTTCACTACACTACTTTCCTCTACAATGTAAGTGGTCACTCGATCACTTGACCACTACTTGACCACCTCTTTATCGTCACCCTGTCACTACCATTTCATTACACCTATTCTCCTCTATATTTTAAGTGGTCACTTGACAACCCCTTGACCACTGCTTGACCACTACTTGACCACGTCATCGAGCACTTTAACCACTACCGTTTCACTAACTGTACCCTCCCATACAATTTAGGGGGTCACTTTACCACCCCTTGACCACTACTTGACCACCTCACGATCATCACCAACTTACTACACTCACTTTCCCTGACAATTTAAGGGGTCACTCGACCAGTTGACCACCACTTGACCACTACTTGACCACTACTTGACCACTATTTGACCATGTAATTACTTATTTTACCATCACCGTTTCACTACACGTACTTTCCCCGACAATTTAAGTGTTCAGTCGACGACTTGACCACTACTTGACCACTGCTTGACCACCTCTTGACCACTAATTTACCACCCTTTAATCATCACCATATCATTACAACTACTTTCCACTAAAATTTTCCTCACTTGACCACCACTTGACCACTGCTTGACCATTAATTTACCACCCTTTAATCATCACCATATCATTACAACTACTTTCCACTAAAATTTTCCTCACTTGACCACCACTTGACCACTGCTTGACCACTAATTTACCGCCCTTTAATCATCAGCATATCATTACAACTACTTTCCACTAAAATTTCGTCACTTGACCACCACTTGAACACTACTTGATCATTACTTGACCACGTCATCGCACACTTTAACCACCACCACATCACTACACGTACTTTCCCCTTTAATTTAAGTGGTTACTCCACCACATGACCACCACTTGACCCCGTCATCACACACCCTTAACTATAAGCGGTCACTTACTATGTTTGTTTTTTTTCTTCTATATATATTTTATTAACATTATTATATACCTTCTTTTGATCGTTTTTTTTTTTATTTTTAATGTTTTATGTCGTATTTTTTATGTCGTACCTACAATTACTTGACCACACCCACTCTGACCACCACGCCACCTCTGATGAGTCACTTGACCACACCCCTGACCGCCTACTTAAAAACCTGAAGAGTTATCGCCCTTTGTGGAGGTATCTATAAAACTCCACCTCCACCTCCACAAAAGGAGGTGCTTTTGTACCTATATACTACTCATCTCTCTTTCTAAGTGCAAGCAGGGACTAGGATGACCAGCTCTGTTCTTCTTGGCATTTTGCCATCTCCTTACAGCACTACGCTTATCCACCCAAGCCTTCTCCACCTCGAAACTCCACCACGGTGGCTGCTCCCAGCTTTTTTTCCTGCCCTGAAACGTTCTGCGCTTGTCACGTCTTATTTTACTCACCACATCTTGCCCTGTACTGTCATATTGGAACGTCTTTACCTTTAGCTTGTGCTGCCTGGTTCTGCCTTTCTCCACCAATATGCTGCAAGGGTGGTGGTCGATGCCATGGTGATTAACAGTATGATATTTGATTTAATAATGAAGGACCACCAATTTTGAAGATGGAGGTTCGGAATGTTCTTAAACATATGAAAGCTGGCAAGACCCCCGGTTCAGGTAACATCACAACAGAAATGATTAATGCTTTAGAAGAATATGGAATAGATCAAGTCACCAGACTGTTGAACACATTATATGATACCGGAGATATACATTCTGAATTATGTAATTCTATATTTATTGCAATTCCAAAGAAATCACGGGCCTTGGAATGTGATCAACATAGAACAATTAGTATAATGAGTTACATCACGAAGATTTTGCTACGAATTATCATGCAAAGAGTGATGAAGAAAATAAACCTGAAATAGGGGAAGAACAATGTGGGTTTGTAGAAGGAAAGAGTACAGTAAATGCTTGGTATATGCTGCGATAAGTTAGTGAACGTTCTATAGAAGTAAACAAAGAAATACATCTTTGCTTTATTGACTACACAAAGGCTTTCGGTAGAGTAAGACATGTCAACATGGTAGATATGCTTGCAGATCTAAAATATGATGGGAAAGACATTAGACTTATAAAAAAGCATATATCGGAAACAACAAGCTGCCATAAGGATTGATAATGAAGTGGGACAATAACGGCATGTTAAGAGAGGTGTGAGATAGGGATGTGTAACGTCTCCAGATCTTCTTTCCCTATACAGTGAAAATATTTTCAGAAATGTAAAAGATATAAATGGAATCATCATTGGAGGAAGACATTAGACAAGCAGATGATACAGTACTGATTGCAGACAATGAGCAGGATCAGCAACAATTAGTAGATGCGGTTGTTGCACACAGTGAACAACTGGGGTTAGAATTAAATTGCAAAAAGACACAGATTATGGTCGTCACTAGGAAGAAAGAAATACGACAATGTAAATGGGAATATTATTCAACAAGTGAATCGGTACAATTATCTTGGAACTGTCATAACATCTTATGGGAGATGCCTTGAAGAGATTTGAACAAGAATCGCCTTATCGAAAGTAGCCTTTAGCAAGATGAAAAACATACTGACCAATAAAAAGATGTCAATTGAAACGAGAAAAAGAGTGTTGAGGTGCTACATAGAGCCTGTACTTTTGTATGGATGTGAAACTTGGACAATGAGCAGTCAAGCTGAAAAACATCTGATGGCTGTAGAAAAGTGGTTTCTGAGGAGATTGCAAAGAATATCATGGACATACAGAAAAACCAATGACCAAGTACTATAGGAAACAAATGAAAATCGTAAACTGATTAGAGAAATTAGACGTAGACGGTCAATATTTTTTGGGCATGTTATGAGAAGAAATGAATTGGAGAACTTGATGACAACTGCAAGATTGAAGGGAACAGACCAAGAGGAAGACCGAGAGGTAAATACCTGGATGGCTTGGCCACATGGCATGGTCGATATAGAAATACTGAGCTGATCCACGACTCTGGTGATCGAGTGAATGGCGAGTCATGACAGCCCTCGCTTTCCGGAATGGCACATGATATATATATATATGTATATATATATGTATACTTTTCTCCGTAATCTCGTATACTCTCGTCGGTAACGCTATGACGGTAAGAATCAGCAGTGGTTCGAATCGCATCGGTAACTTACGGGGTATGTGAGTCAGCCGCTCAGAAAGCAATGGCAAACTACTGAGCGTAATCTTGCCAAGAGATCAACATACAGCTGAATGATGCTGGTGTTGACAGCGATGTCCTGTAAAGGATATGCAAAAAAAAAAAAAAAAATATATATATATATATATATATATGTGTGTGTGTGTATGTGTGTGTGTGTGTGTGTGTGTGTGTGTGTGTGTGTGTGTTTACCATATCCTATTTTTAAAGGACATTGTTTTCAACACCAGCATTTTACTGCTGTTGTTGATGTCTTGGCAAGTTTACGTTCAGTAGTTTGCCATTGCTTTCTGAACGACCGGCTCCCACACTAACACGTTAAAATCCGACGTGACGCGGTTTGTTGCCAAATCGGTCACAGCTGTGTTTAGAATGTAGGTAAGCGGACTGACTAATCGCGTCCACAAGCACTTATCCACGGAGACGGCCATATTTTGTTAAAGTGCACAATTTATTACAATATGACTTTCTGTTGCCGCAAGTCTCATCTCCGAATGGCGCGCGCATTCACTGTCTTCTTATTCAGGCGATTGATTCTAAGAATAAGCTTTTGAAACTCGGCAGGTAAGAAGCTTCATCTGTGGAGATTTCCTTGCGAATACGTGATCCCCCACATTGTCAACAGTCCCGAAGACCGTGCTCCTGAGAATGTTTACTCAACGAAGCGAGAATATTTCAGAAGAGAGAGAGACAGAGAGAGAGAGAAAGAGAGAGAGAGAGAGAGAGAGAGAGAGAGAGAGAGAGAGAGAGAGAGAGAGAGAGAGAGAGAGAGAGAGAGAGAGAGAGAGGTCATTACTGTAAACCTTCTACATTTGCAGGCATGTTAAGTAATTAATATAACAAGGATATCAGAAACATTAAAGGCCAGGCAGGTTATCAGCAAAACAAGAGATATGCAATCACATACAGTGATTGAGACATTTAGAAGACAAGGCAAAAATAGGATAGGCCAGGAGGGTTTTTAGCACATGTATGGTTTTTATGAAATGGTATGGGTGCCTGTCGTTTAGAAAGCAATGACAAACTACTGAACGTAATCTTGCCCAGGAATCTCGACAAAAAATGCTGGGATTAACTGCTGCGTCCGTAAAAAAATAAGCAACAAAGTTTTAACATATAAATAAATATAAAGACATTGATTGAGACATTGAAAAGATAAATAAACATAGGACAAGCGACAATGATTATTAATAAAACTAAGTAAACAAATTTGAGACAAGGCAAAAATAGAAAATACTCTTAGGGTTATCAACAAACCTAGATTAAATACATTTAGACACGGGAAGGTAACACAGTCAACAAATGCCTGAAGAAGTCGGATGTGTCTGTCGAAAAGTGCAATTATCGCAGCTCTGCTGTAAACAGCCACGACGCAATAACATCTAAAACAACATTGCGGACGAAAGCAGAAGTTTAGTTTAGTTTAGTCGATGGATCAACATCACGGCACACGGGTGTAACCCATAAGTGCTCCGTTCTCCTCCTAACTCAAACCTGAGTTTGGAGAAACTCAGCTCAGTGCACGAACTCCGTAGCACCGGCGACGATCCTGAAATACTTTGGGTATATTTTTAACTCGAAATTTTGCCCGGGAAGCGCCGTTAGGCTACTCTTTTTCGATTTCCAAATGCCAAGGGATTTTTTACGAGTGCAACAATACACACGGGCGTCCGATCTCACTACCCAGAGACCAGGGGAAATTTTATTACTAGAAGTCCACGTGAACAAATCCCGGTGCTCACCGGGGCATGAACCCGAGACCTCCAGCACTCGAGGCGGACACCATACCTCGAGAATACGCAGCCCCCTGAACGAAAGCAGAAGCGGAACAAAATATATTAAGAGAGACTGATTGAGATATCTAGAAGAGACGACAACAGTGGGGCAGAAATAACCATTGGAGAACACACTCAAAGTGTCTAGAACCGTGTAGATGCGACGTGTGTATCTTGTGTGATTATGGTTTTTAGTGTTTTGTTTGTCCCCTGTGACCACTAGTATATAATTTGATTCTGATCTGCTATGAGTGCAATTCAGGACCTGATGTAGTATGTCAGAAGAAATATCAGAGCTGTTCAAGGTCATCAAAACACTTGATTCGGGGTGCAGGAATTGGCCAGCAGGGATGTACGACATGGGAGGTGCGACAATTCGCGTCAAATGAAGTAATCATCTACACGGATGACTATGTGCTAAGAGGCAAAAGAAGTGCTTGCGGGTTCATAGTGAAGAATAATGGACAGTTTTTAGCGCAGGGGAGCGTGGCATATGACACCACAATATCTAGTTGGAGGCAGTCACTGTCGCGTTCCTCCGGCTGGAGGTTAAACAGCACACAGATGTCGTGATTGTAACGGACTCACAGAGCATGCTGTGGAAGGGAAAACAGACAGAAAAACGTGGTAGCAAATCCGTTACAGGACGTCGCAATCAACCTCAACATTACTTTTGTCGTTTGTGATTTCCTGGCAAGTTTACGTTCAATGGCTTGTCATTGCTTTCTGAACGACCGGCACTCATGCCATTCTATACAAACCAATACAGGGCGGACTGCAATCCAAGCGCCCGCAGCTGTGTTCCTACGCGGTACGTGAAAATGCTCCACCTTCACCACAGAGCCGGCTGTAGTTCACTGCTAATCCGCTTGTTACCGTGCGGTCACATGGGCGTCCCCCAATCCCTCCCATCGGGCGGCTAAGCCAATCCCTACGCCCATCGACCCGTTTACACCATACATCCGGTTCTTTCCATCCACATCAACCGGTAAGCGCTAAAGGCGCATTCAACCAAACAAGGATTCAGATAAGTAACCTTTGTATTTTCATGTAGTGTTTTTCGTGTAGCTGTGTGTCTGTTTGTGTATGTTTGTTCTGTGCTGACGAAGGCTTTAGCCACAACATCCATTTTGTTTCTTGTAGTCATGTTCTAGTAAAGTTCACAATCTACTTCTCGTTTTTTTTTTTTTTTCGGTGACTCATTCGTGCAGAGTGTCATGCTTCAGTTAAAAAACAGATACATCATCATTGCCCGGAGAGAATAGTCAGGCAGGGAGTGACCAGAGGATGTGGCCGACGATCAATTCTTCGAGGATAGGTCAGACGGACACGTAATGAGAATGAAACTATTACCATTAGTAGTGGGACCCTTAGCTGCTTGTTGAAGATGAGCACGAAGCATGTATGGTGATGCCGGTTCTTGACTCAGCTCAGCTAAACCACTACTTAGTGTATTTAACCGTAGAATAAATGTTATGTCATACAGGTTCGTTTAGGATTTTTTTAACTAGTTACTTGTAGCTGCCTCTTACCACTTGTCATGAGCGTTATGTGCAAAGGCTTGCAATCTGAGACCTAACATGGGAATTGAACGCAGAGCACAGTGTAAACAACTTGTGCATATCCCCTTATTTGCCTCTGTATCAGCATTATCACCATATACCACACCGGGCAGCAGAGGCAGTTATCGCCAACTATCTGTGTTCTAGATAAGTTCAACAGCTGACACTCTTCCGTGCCGTTCTGCCAACATATTCATCACCACCCCCAGTCTCTAATACACCAAGTAGTTATTGAGAAGTGTAAGGGAGATAAAACTCGAAGACTTGTGTGTTAAAACACGTTTCCCCAGTTTGTTTGATCCCAAATATATCTGTTGACGTCCTAGTATTTTCTGAATTACTCTTTGATCGTCAATCGGTATTTCTTCCTGAGTTGTTTTTTGTCCAGCTGTATGAAGTGGTGCCTCACTTGGCACTCGTCAAAAGAAGGTCACGTTAGAAGTTAACAAGGCGGAAATGTGTTGCTATATAATGTTAGATTCCGTGAATAGTTCCGCATTTCTAAGAAGTATTAATCGTTAACTGAAGTTGATTGTCTAGCTGGCTTCACAAAGGCAAGGCTTTATTGTTCAAGGAAGACGTGATACCGTCTGTTGTCATGGTATTTGCGACGCAATAAATAGACGTTTTATTTTTTTATTTTATTTTTTGTTATTGAATTAGAGCCAGAATCATTCATACGTATTTAGATGAAAGTGATAAACACAATCCCACATATATCCTTTAAATGAACAGAGATTAAAATCAATACTTTCTAACAAATTACGAGGGGAAATTCAAATGTAAACCTTAATGTGTGTGTGTGTGTGTGTTCTGTTGTGTGTGAATATATTCTGAAAAAGTAAAGAACAATTGTATCATTTTTCGTTGTAGTCACTGTCAGAATCTCTAATGTCTCCAACCGAGATGCAGTAACATCGTTACGCCCGCCAGGCGAATAGTTGCCCACCGGGATGCAGTAACATCATTACGCTCGCCAGGCGAGTACCAGTTACCTGCCCGCAGGTTGCTGGCTGACGTGATAGTCAGCGGTCAGGCAAGGACAAAGCAAGACGCACGCAGTCCTCGTGAAGCCAATCCACAGGGCAAGCGCTGTGCGGGGAAACCGGCAGACGGCTTGGGAACTCGGACATGACAAGACGTGTGGGTTGAGAAAGGCTTCGTGTAGTTCTGTGCCCGAAAGTCGAGTGCTTGTATATCTTGTGAGATAGACTGTGAAGCTGTGGGTTTTGTCTGTAAGTGTACTGATGTATTGTATATGTATAGTAATGATCATCACATGCCAAACTAGATCGTATTGCATGTGAATTGTAAATAAATCCATTGAACTTAGTGTCATTGTGTGTCAAGTCCAATCCTTGTGTACTTGTACTTGTCTCACATATGTTAGGTCCAACGAGCCAGGTTTAAGATCCTGACATGTGTGAACGTGGGGGATCGTCCTCGTAGATTGTTTGAACTTGTAAACGTGTAAAACATCGGTGATTGTGTAACTTGTCGCCATTTTGACCTTGTCGCCATCTTGTAAACATGATGTCTATGTCCTTACTGAATGTCATCGTGATGTAAGTGATGTACCATCATAGTTATAGATTGTTGAAATATATCTAGCTTGTATTTGTGAAGTTAGTTGTGGAAAGCAGAAAGTTTGAGAAAGAAAGTGACTTGTGATTTGAGAAAAAAAAATTGTTGACCGACGACATTACGACCTACAATTACACTCAACGCCATACAAACCTAATCAAAACTTAGTGACAAGCATACACCTCACATAAAGGTAGATTCCAACTTATTTCCTCCCAAAAGAAAGCAGGTTTTCTGTGCCATCTGAAACCGTTGTCCGTAGAGGTCATTTGTCCTTGAAGTAGCGACCCTACAGTTCCTAGCCCTGGTGTGAACCGTTCTCCACCGCATCCAGTACACTTGAGTATATTTTTTTGTACATACTTTCGGATGCAAATTTGGGCATAAATTGTAAGTTCAACAAGATTGTAAATTTTTCACGTTACTAACACCTTGTAACAAATTGTGTGTCTGATAACTCATTGTCATTTAAACATTCCATCATGTCTTCGTTAAATGACTTCATCGAGATGGGTTTAAAGCTAAAGTTAACTGGTGACGAGTTAACAAAATGGAGCGAAACAAAATATTCTGAATATCACGAACGCGTGGAAAGAGCGACCGAAAGAGCTGCCAAGCAAGCACAGGCAGAATTAAATACTGAATTAAGAAAGGCAGAAATAGCAGCTCAAAGTAAACGAGAGGAGCTGGAATTGCAACTCAAAATTAAACAGCTTGAAGCCGATACTGCCATAGACAAACAGTCTAAGAAATCTGAAAGACTGGAAAAAGAAAACCAGTACAAAAAGTATCAAGGTATTGTGAGAAATTATACCTCAGGTGACTGCATTGCAGCGTTCACCCAGAATTTTGAAACCTTAATGGACCACTATCAGGTCCCAGTTTCTGAATGGAACATTATTTATATGAGGAGTTTGTCAGGGGAACCTCTGAAAGTCATAGAGACTATCCCCAAAGACCTCAGAAAAGATTACCACTATCTAAAGTTAAAAATTATGGCACATTTTATGCTAGATGAGGCAGGTTACAGAGAACAGTTCAGCAAATGGAGTCCAAAACCTACTCAAACGTTCTCTGATTATGTCTCCGTAGTCCGAGACGTATTTACAAAATGGCCGTCAGCAGCCAAAGTAAATAAAGACTTTCATAAGTTAGAAGACCTCATCATCAGGGATAAAATCATCACATCTCTTCCATCATCATTTTCAAAATTTTTGCTAGAGAATGAATGTACGAGTGTAGAACAGATTGAGAGACGTGGTTCGGCTTACTATTCAGCCAATAAACATTGTTTTGCTAGTGAGGCTACGGATACAAACTTCGTAGCAGCTGCTAACAATGAAAAACCTCGATCAGAATCCTACAATAGGCAAAGAACATATAAGCCTACTTCTGAGAAATACAATCATTGTAGATTTTGTAACATTTCACACCACCAAGGTGAAATGTGTGACAAGAATCCGGCATATCTTACATACTTACAGAACTTCATAAATAGTCAGGATAAGGAACGTAAAACCTTTAGAAAGGTACGAAAATGCTTCCTTTGTAAAGCATACGGCCATTGGCGTCATGCGTGTAAAGGAAGGCAAATGACCAAGAAAGCAAATGCCGCCTTATTTGACAGTTCATCATCAGATGAAGAACACTCAGAAAATCACCCTGTGAACTCAGCACAGGCTTTTGACATGTTTAATTCACATAAATGTACTATTTGTAATACCTTTTATGAAGATGGCATTTTAACATGCGGCCACTCCATTCCTATTGCCAATGAGGAAGAAAATTTGGTAATAGATTCCAAAGGCAGAATAAACATCCACCAGGGATATGTGAATGGCAAGCCTGCTACAGTCCTTCGTGACACCGGAAGTTCTCTTATAGGGTTAAAGAGAAAGTTCATAATGCCTACAGACTATACAGGCAGGCACGTAACATGCAGAACATTCTCTGGAAATATCGAAAAGTACCCATTAGCATGGGCATATATTCAGACACCATTCCTCACTGGGAAAGTAAAATGCGCTGCATTAACTAACCCTGTATGTGATATTATCATTGGGAACTTACCAGAGGTGAATGATATGCCTCATGATATTACATCTGTTTGCATTGATGATAACATAACATCCTCACCATCACTTGTCATCATTGAAAGTATGGTACCACCAGATGAATGTATGGTAGCTAATGGAGCTCTAACATCTCACGAAATCATTGACCAAAACGTTTCATCACCATCTGATATCATTGAATGTGTGAACGCAGTAACCAGATCTACTGCTAGAGTACAAGATGAAATTAATCAAACTGAGGCTATAGAAATGCTTAGCCCAGTAATACTGCCTCCTAAAACCATGAAGGAGAATTTTGTAACAGCCCAAAAAGCTGATCCTTCATTATCTAAATATTTTAATCTGATCGGCCAAAAGCCAAAGGTAACGAAAAATGCAAGATGGCATTTTGCTCTGAAAAATTGCATCCTCACCAGGTACTATACCAGAGGTAACAACACCACAGAGCAAACTGTTTTGCCAATTGAATACCGTAAGCAAGCCTTACATCTTGCCCATGATATACCTCTTGCAGGGCATATGGCATACTCCAAGACCAGATCAAGATTACTAACACAGTTTTATTGGCCAAGATTCTGCAATGACATTAAGCAATATTGTAGAAGTTGTGATATCTGCCAAAAACTAGTGAAGAAAGGTAAACACCCACAGGCCAAATTACAAATTACCGGCTTAGCCAGTCGACCTTTTGAGAAAATATCTGTCGACATAGTGGGCCCTCTGAATCAAGTAACATCCAGAGGGAATAGATTTATCGTTACCACCATTGATTTATGTAGCCGCTGGACTGAAGCGATTCCTTTAAAGAACATAACTGCCAATGATATTATGGAAGTTTTCTTCCATATATTCTCACGAATAGGGTTTCCAGACACTATCCTATCAGATCGGAAAAGCCAATTCATTGCATCATCTACTCAAGCTTTCACCAAAATGTTAGGGGTGAAACAATGTTTCAATTCACCAGAGCATCCTCACTCAACGGGAATCATAGAAAAGTTTAACGGTGATTTGAAGCATGTGCTTGCTAAAGTCACGCAAGAATATCCCAAAAACTGGGACGTATATTTGCCTGCTATACTTTTTGCGTATCGCGAAGTCCCACATTCTAGTACTGGGTTCTCTCCTTTTGAACTTATCTATGGTGCCAAACCACGTGGCCCATTGAGTATCTACCATTCAATGTTAAATGAAGCAACCCCTTTACTTAAACCCATATCATCATACGTATATGTAACATCATTGCGTGAAAGAATCATCAAATCTTGTACTATTGCAAAAGAAGCACTAAAACTATCTGGTGCTACATATAGACAATATGCAGACAAAGGTAACAGGACAATAACGTTGACACCTGGACAGGACATACTTCTCCTCTTACCTAGTGACCGACACTTATTGACTGACTCTTGGCAAGGACCATTTAAAGTAATAAGACAGATTTCAACGGTAGACTATGAGATTCAAATAAAAGACAAACATAAAATAAATCCACATCAATATGCTAAGACCATATTACAACAGAGACAGCGAACAAGACGATACAACTGCCTGTACAGTTATAATAGACCATGAAGATGACGAAGATAGTGACGAAATTCCAACACCTGCATTAGACACGACAAACTGCTTGAAGGAAATCAAAATAAACCCAAATTTAACTCAAGCAGAAACAGACAGCTGCAAACATCTCATACAACAGTACAACACCATCTTCTCCAACAACCCAGGACAAACAGAACTAGGTACTTTACGAAGTTAGATATGACTAAAGGTTATTGGCAGATAACGGTACACGAGCAGAGCAGACATCTAACAGCCTTTGTCACACCTTGGGGACTGTACGAATGGTGCAAATTGCCATTTGGCCTAGTCAATGCCCCAGCGACATTCGTACGCATGACACGACTCTTACTTGCTGACATAACAAATATTATCTGTTACATGGACGACAATTGTGTTCACAAAAAGACGATGACAGATCACATAAAGACATTACAGCAGACATTTGAACGGATCAGACAGCACGGACTGACTGTGAAGCCTACAAAAGTTGACATAGCCTATCAAGAAATCTCCTTTTTAGGGTATAAAATATCTAATGGCTTTGTCACGACAGACGATAACATCGTGTCTAAAATACTGAAACTCGCACTTCCGACTACCAAGAAACAAGTCAGAAGTGTGTTAGGACTATTAAATTATTATAGGCAGTTCATACCAGATTTTGCGGAACTGACAGAAAAATTTACTAACCTACTAACGAAAAACTAGCCTGAAAAGATTGTAAACAATGAATGCCTAACATTTGCATTCCAGAAAGTGTTATCGTATTTTTCTGAGAATAGTGTAAAGAATCCCATTCTCAAATTGCCAAATTTACATATTCCTTTCAGATTACGCACAGACGCGAGCTCCGTGGCGATTGGAGCAGTTCTGTTACAGGAACATGACAACATTCTACACCCTGTAGACTACGTCTCTAGAAAATTGAAACCAAGAGAACGTGCTTGGTCAACACCACAATTGGAAGCCCTTGCTCTAGTGGTGGGTATAACTAAATTGTCCAGATTCCTCCTGGGACGGCATTTTATTGTAGAGTCCGACAATAGTCCATTAAAATTTATTACTTCAGGAGTCCCGACAAACCAGATGATAGCGCGATGGTCACTTTTGCTGCAAGATTACAGCTTTGAAGTGCTGGCAGGACCAACACGATTGCTGATCTTTTGTCCCGTTGTCCGAACGACCCAGTAAGCACTAATGTCTGAGTGCAGTGTGGTAGAAAACACTCAGACCAACACAGCCATCAGTGAAGTTTTTTTTTCAGGAAAGCTGTGTACATCTATTATGCGATGTGATAGGGTTCATTCCTACTGCAAATATTTTTTCTTATTTTATTATTAGTGTAGTAATCGTCTTGAATAATTGCGTAGTGTGTGTTAGAAAGCGAACAATATTAATTGTGTATATTATGAAATAAGAACAGTGCCACATGCGCTCATAACTTACCTCAAGCGAACTATTCAAGTTATCAGTGGTATCTGCGATTGGAACATATCCAGTGATATTTTAATCCGTGAACGAAAGAGTGAACTGAACTGTGACATTTACACCACTGCAGACAATTGCAATCCAGAAGTTTTCCAGCGAAACAACGAACACATCAGAACAATTTCACATTCCGAATTGCTACGAACGAAAGAGTGAACTGAACTGTGACATTTACACCACTGCAGTCAATCGCAATCCAGAAGTTTTCCAGCGAAACAACGAACACATTAACTATCAGAACAATTTCACATTCCGAATTGCTACACCAGAGCGGAACAAGTGTGTGATAGAATTTTTAACGACACCAACTGTTCGTGTGTACTTCCGGATAGTTTGTAAATTTAGACCAAAAGTAGCAGACGATAAACAAAAACCTTAAAAATTTATGACGCTTCTAAAATAATTATGAAACACCAATTTCGAATACACGAATTGTGTATTAGTATTTTTCGACTAGTGTAATCTTAGAATCATATCTTGAGTAACTTATTCACACTATCGACATTTTTTCGCTAGTATGGAAAAGCATCAAGCTATGACGCTGAGAAATAGAATAATAATTGTAATAGATTAGATTTGAGATCTTTTGAAATTATGTCCCTTTCATTTAATTGTTGTTACAGTATTACACTAAGGGCGGTAAATTGAAATGTATTCGAATATGTGTTGTATAAAAATAGCCATTGTGTTGCCAGATTGTCAACACTCCAAGAGATCATCAACTGGGCATGGTATAGGGTTACCGACGTTGTAGACCAACGGAAGAGCTCCCGGCCAAATGAGGTCGGAGCTCGAGCGTTGAATGCGGCTTATAAAAAGACGTATTACAGTCTTACCTGATGTTTTTTGTTGCAAAAAGCATATTATTTCGTTTTTTTAAGAGGTTGCGAGGTAGTTGCATTGGATGCTGGTGCTACCGATCTGACTGGGTCAATATTGCAACTTAGGTGATCATCCATCGAGAGGATGAAACTTGGAAAGTGGTAAAGATTGAACACCACATGACTTAACATACAACTTGCATTTCGTATGTATTTCTAGGCCAATGTACATGACAACAGAAAGGTCGATTCTGACATGATTAAAAGATTAACCCTTTATCTATGTAGAGTATACATGAAATATAAAATCTTTCATGAATAAGCCCCGGGGGAGCGTGTCAGAATCTCCAATGTCTCCAACCGAGATGCAGTAACATCGTTACGCCCGCCAGGCGAATAGTTGCCAACCGGTATGCAGTAACATCATTACGCCCTCCAGGCGAGTACCAGTTACCTGCCCGCAGGTTGCTGGCTGACGTGATAGTCAGCGGTCATGCAAGGACAAAGCAAGACGCACGCAGTCCTCGTGAAGCCAATCCACAGGGCAAGCGCTGTGCGGGGAAACCGGCAGACGGCTTGGGAACTCGGACATGACAAGACGTGTGGGTTGAGAAAGGCTTCGTGTAGTTCTGTGCCCGAAAGTCGAGTGCTTGTATATCTTGTGAGATAGACTGTGAAGCTGTGGGTTTTGTCTGTAAGTGTACTGATGTATTGTATATGTATAGTAATGATCATCACATGCCAAACTAGATCGTATTGCATGTGAATTGTAAATAAATCCATTTAACTTAGTGTCATTGTGTGTCAAGTCCAATCCTTGTGTACTTGTACTTGTCTCACATATGTTAGGTCCAACGAGCCAGGTTTAAGATCCTGACAGTCACCACTGCGTTGAATTCAGTTGCTCTAGCGCCGAAAAAATGCTAGGATTCCTGTATAAAAAAAATTATCTTGGGCGCTTGTGTAACCACTCATGTATCACTAGCTGTACCTTTTCGCAGAAGTCACGCCGTTTAGAAACTTCCTACTTCGCTCATACACTTGCTGGACTGACAAGCATGCATCACCATATTGTACCTTCATTCGCCAATGAATTTCCCTTTCACTGATTAAAAAAACGGATAACAGAACGCTGATCCTCGTTTGTGCATATCAAAAGTGGGGTGGTCATCTTTAAACTGGCTTTATGACGTCACCGTGTTCGTCTGCGCCGTGATGCTACGTGCTTGACATTCTTGATATCCTTAACAACAATATTGACAGGTTAGAAGGCAAGGGCAAAGTTACTGTTATTTCTGTCACACTTTTAATGTGTTTATGTAAATCTCCTCGTATCAAGAAAAGTTGGCAGTTATATAACATCGGCTATGAGCAAATAACAACACAATTAACTTTGTATAAAAAAGACGACTCCAAGAGAACTGTAATTCTAAATGAGTAGGCGTGTAATTGCACAAGAATCACGCTATTCGGTTGTGCGTGTTTATTGTCAGTTTTACGGTTGTTCACGTCATAATTGACTGCTTTATGGCGGCTCACTTAACGAGCATCTGTATTCCGCTCTTGCTGGTAAACAAGCACGGCTACATGTACGACAATGGCACACAAACTTGTATTTCTAACTTTCTGTTCCAGATCAGTAGAGCCAAGCCAGTGACATTTGTTTTCTGTCAAGATGGTTTTACTGACATCATAAACATTCCCCGCAGCCCCCCCCCCCCCCCCCCCACCCTTTTTACCAGCCCGGATATGGCGTTTATGCCCCGACCATACAAGTATATGAAACAGACAGCAGACTCCAAGAACAACAGTTACGAAGAGCGGCAAAGATTTACTTTAATATAGCACGATCACCAGTAACAGAAAGTGCATTACGGTTAGAAAGCCTTCTTCATCAAACGAGAATAAAAACAAAACAAACATATTTATATTTTTACATTTATTTAATTACATATTATCTTTAGAACTAACAAAAAAAAAAAAAAAAAAATACAGTGTATCGGCTGAAACGTGGCTGGTTGAGAGAAAATCTATGTAGTCTTTTTCCTCAGATCACATCAAAACATCATCATATCTCTACACAGTATCTAAATGTACAGCCTGCGATCTACAGATAATCTTATAATAATACAGTCAGAGTGAAATACTAACCAAAAGCTTTGAGTGTGATATTGACCTGGATGTTTTGAGTGCAATATAAACCTGGTGGTTAGAGTGCGCAACTAAAGTAGAGCTCACATTGCGATATTACCCTAGAGGTTTGAATGCAATATAAACCTAAATCTATGAGTGCGATATTACCCTAGAGGTTTGAATGCAATATAAACCTAAAGCTATGAGTGCGATATTACCCTAGACGTTTGAATGCAATATAAACCTAAAGCTATTAGTGCGATATTACCCTAGACGTTTGAATGCAATATAAACCTAAAGCTATGAGTGCGATATTACCCTAGAGGTTTGAATGCAATATAAACCTAAAGCTATGAGTGCGATATTACCCTAGATGTTTGAATGCAATATAAACCTAAAGCTATGAGTGCGATATTACCCTAGACGTTTGAATGCAATATAAACCTAAATCTATGAGTGCGATATTACCCTAGACGTTTGAATGCAATATAAACCTAAATCTATGAGTGCGATATTACCCTAGACGTTTGAATGCAATATAAACCTAAATCTATGAGTGCGATATTACCCTATAGGTGTAAATGCAATATAAACCTGGTGGTCAGGGTGCGCTACTAATCTAGAGCTCTGAGTGCTATATTACTCTAGAGGGTTGAATGCAATATAAACCTTAAAACTCTGAGTGCTATATTTGAATTCAATACAAACCTAAAGCTCTGAATGCGATATTAAGCTAGAGGTGTGAATGCAATATAAACCTAAAGTTCTGAGTGCAATATTACCCTAGAAGTTTGAGTGCAATATAAACCTGGTGGTCAGAGTGCGCTAATAACCTAGAGCTCTGAGCGCGATTTAACCTAGGGGTTTAATTGCAATATACACCTAAAGCCCTCAATGCGTTATTAATCTAGAGGTTTGCATTCAATATAAAGCGAAATCTCTGAGTGCGATATTAACCTAGAGGTTTGAATGCAATATAAACCTAAAGCTCTGGGTGCTATATTAACCTAGAGGTTTGAATGCAATATAAACCTAGAACTCTGAGTGCGACATTAATCTAGAGGTGTGAATGCAATATAAACCTAAAGCTCTGAGTGCGATATTAACCTAGAGGTTCGAATGTAATATAAACCTAGAGTTCTGAGTGCGGTATTGCCCTAGAGGTTTCATTGCGTTAGTAGTCTAGAGGTTTGATTGCAATAAAAAATAGCCACATAAACACCTCCACACACACACACACACACACACATATATATATAATATTTTATATATATATATATATATATATATATATATATATATATATATTATCTTCTTCTTCTTCTTCTTCTTCTTCTTCTTCTTCTTCTTCTTCTTCTACAGCATTCCGAGCCATTGAGGTTCTTTGCTGCAGATACAAGCCGTCTCCATTCGTCTCTCTGGTTGATCTTCTCCTGCTAGTCGTTGATTCCAAGTGCTTGTAGGTCTGTATATATATTATCTCTCCACCGTCTTCTTGGTCTACCTCGGGGTCTACGGTCATTTATTTCCTGAGTGTAAGCGACTTTTGTTTCCCTATTATCTTCCATTCTTTCTATGTGCCCCAGCCATTGCAGTCGATTAGCCTTCATGATACCAGTGATTAGCGAGGACTGAAAAAGATAATAAATGCTTTTGTTGCTTCTTCTTTTCCACTCTCCACTTTGTGTATCCCTAATGGGCCCAAAGATGCGTCTTAAGACTTTGTTCTCAAACGTTTGTAACAAGGCTTCGTCTCCTTTAGTTGTACTCCAGGTTTCAGAGCCATACAGCACAACTGGTCAAATCAGTGTTTTGTATATTGTGATCTTGGTGTTACGAGATAGCGCATTTGGATTTAGCAGATTTTGTAGTGCATACTATATCTTATTTCCAGAGTTGATTCTAGCTTGTATTTCTTCCCTTACTATGTTGGAGCCAAGTATTTGTATGTTTCCGTTCTTTTAATGGTCATATTATCTATTTGCATGTGGCCAGAGATTTTAGCCATTCCTTCTCTTGAAATTACCATATATTCTGTCTTATCTTGGTTGATAACCAGCCCATTTGTCGAGCTTTTTTCTTTTATTGAGTCAATATATATATATATATATATATATATATATATATATATATATATATATATATATATATATATATATATATATATATCATCTGCGTAACCAAGCAGTCTGGATGTTATTATACACACACACACACGCACACACACACACACACATACACACACTATACTGTATGGTGCAGTAGAGTGAGTGAAGAACAAGCAGTTATAACATTGTTGTGACTCTAGTTAAATGTAGGTTAAAAATAATAACAGATCGTAATTCAAGGAGGTGAAATCAAATGCAGAACTCTTAAGAAAGCTAACAATGAAACTGGAGTTGATGGTAGAATTTACACAAGTGATAAGTCAAGAATTCTGACTACATTAAAAGCGTTTCAGAGCATTTTAAAACAACATTCTGGAGGGAATAGTCGAAGGCAAACGAGCAAGAGGTTAACAATGATGAACCAACATTAGTCTGATTGATTGATAGTTTTATTGCACCATTTGATTTTTCACTTCGTAAATGCCTTCAGTTGGTGAGAAAGACGATTTATGTCTCTGAAATGATTCCTTATGATTTTCTCATCTATTTTCTCAGATTAGTTTTAGATTTTTGTTGAATCAAAGAGGGGGAAACAATTACTCCACGTTTATTAATACCTGTGGTGCTTATTCATTTCAGCTCTTGTGAGAAAGCGTTAGCTGAGGGCCAAAAGAGGACATAGCACAGACTACAATAATTGTGTATCTGGAGAGTGCACTGCTTCCTCTTTGCTTGCGTGTCATCGCTCTTAATCATATTTGGAATTTATCAATCGATTAATGCTGCTCCCTTGAGAAACCAAGACCCGAGGAATATATTTTAACTGTCTTTATTTTGTTGTCTTATTTATCTACAAAGTAAATTGTTTGACAAACTCCAAATTTAGAGACTACATTTCATTGTAGATTCAAGTGTGTCATAAAGGAGTGAATAATTGATCACTTGAAAACAAATCAATAAATGAACAGATGAATGCATGAATAAACGAAGGAACGATTTAGTGAATGAGCTAATAAACAAATAATGGCATGGTATACAAAATGAATGAATGGATAATGAATGAATGGCTGCAGGAGTGAATGTGTCCAGCCATATACTGTTTCTCATCATCTCATCTAATTTATCAAATCTTGTTCCTCTTGTACCTTTCTGTGTCAAGGTGAAGCATAAACAATGGGAGAGTGCCCGTTTATGGGCTTCATGTATCGAGATTCCCATGGACGCGGCTATTCCCTCTGTCCATCGTTTACGTGGCCGACCTCTTATTTTGCTTACATTTAGTCTGTACACCATTGCTAGTTGTGGTATACTGTTAGTTGATAATCTAATTATATGGCCACAACATTTAACTTGTTTGCTTCTACTATTGAAATCTAGCGCTACTATAACCCCCACTTTAGTCCTAATTTCTTCTTTTCTGATTTCTCTCTTCTTGATACGTTTCTTTTACTGTTTCTCTCACACGGATATATCTAGTTAGACGGTGCTATCTATAGAATAATTTGTTTCCTTATTCACGAGCCTGGGACTTTTATTCACATTACAGTAACAAGCAAATCACCCATTTCAGTACACGGAGTTTCTTCACCAGCTCTAAGGAATTAATATGATATCTACAATGTCTTTTTCCTTGATTATACATGGCCAATCTGTTCTGTGCAGTCTATTGTTTGTTTTCTTCAGAAGCATTAGGTCTATTCAGTGCATGGTACTTATACTGTTCTCATAACTACACGTCAGTCTACTCCAGCTCTCACTTTAATGGTGTTGGACCTGCTATCTCTGACAACACATGGCCGTCTGCTTCCAAATCGTCTGCGGATGATTTCGAACTCGTTATGTTGGCATTGTAAAGCTGTGTTCACTACCCCGAGGCCACAACACCTTGGTAGAAGCCTCAAATACGTGCATACAGACACAGGGGCGCCTTGATAGAAGCCTCAAATACTTGCATACAGACACAGAGGCGCCTTGGTAGAAGCCTCAAATACTTGCATACAGACACAGAGGCGCCATGGTAAAAGTCTGAAATACTTGCATACAGACACACACAGTGGCGCCTGGGTAGACGCCTGAAATACTTGCATACAGACACACACAGTGGCGCCTTGGAAGAAGTCTGAAATACTTGCTTACAGACACAAAGGCGTCATGGTAGAAGTCTGAAATACTTGTATACAGACACACAGCGGCACCTTGGTAAAAATTTGAAATACCTGCATACAGAAACTGACAGTGGTACTGTCACAAAATGAAACCGTGTGTTTATCCGGTTGATTATTATAGAGGATTTTCGGATTAAGCGGACGATCGACCAGCGACATCTATTTGTACTAACAGAGTAAACACAGTTGTACAGGTTACATCGTGTCAGCCCATAAACACATTTGGTGGTGAGGGAGAAGGATATGGAATGGTTCCGTTTCTCATCTATACTGCCGGACATCAGACGGAAATGGCTGCTGGGATTGTCACCACGGAACAGAAGAGTGACAAGTTTGTCAACATTTGAATGCAGATGGAAGCCGTGAGATCACAGGGGCAGATGTAAAACGGAAGTACCTAGTACGGAAAACAGTGCATCTGTCAATTCTTGGTTTCCGGAACATCAAGATGATTGGCAGCTTGGTATCGAAACTCTTTGTTGGGAGTTTACAGAAACTAGCTGGCTTGTTTTGAGAATCTAGGCAATTACTGACAACTTTGACAGGATTTAAGCCAGGAAAATAGTTCTTGACAGGGGATGATTTGCCACTGTGCCACCTGTGTGGGGGAGTAAAGGATAACGTCACGTGGACAACTTTGGTAGTTTGCCATATAAACTCGAGTTGAGATCAACTAGGGTGGACTTGAATAATGCTCTAGACAGAGTGCAGGGCACTGCAGTGCCAGTGGAAATAATATCTACCGTGTGTTAATTAGTGACTTAATTTTACACGTGCCTATATGGCAGATGTAGATATGATTTATAGGACTGCAGTAGTGCCATTTAAGGTATAACTTATTATAATATATTCGTTATAATTACTATAGACTGTGGCCTTGTTAAACTATAGTGTGATGATTAGCACTGTTAGTGGAAACTAGTTAGAGTAGAATAGTGATATTAACTCTGCTAGTTAAGAATAGATTAGTGAAGTGTTGATAAGCTTTACTAGTTGAGAATTGAGTAATGAGGGATAATTGGGATCTTCCCGTAGGTGTCCCTGGTGGGCGGGGTTCCGCATTCTGTTTGCTGATTTTTTCTTTGTCATAGCCTGATTCGGCTCTAGGTGGGTAGCTAATCTGCTCTATGACTAAGTCTAGTTAGCTAAAGATCATTAAGCAAGGTGATAGGCTTACACTCAGCCGAAGGGATCAGTGACTAGTACTATCACCAGATGTGTTGTTTCTATCCTAGGTTCCCTACCAGATCCAAGGAAACTCTACAAGTTTTGGGAAAGAATTAAAAAACCCATTCTGAAGAACACCAGTTCAAGAGTCAATAAAGCTGCATACAGAAACGTAACTTACGCTAGAAGGAAATTGATTCATCAAAGAGAGTGATGCATACTGATGCACCACACAGCATTAGACAGTAGTAACGAACCGAGAACCGGCTAAGAGTACCTAGTGTTAGTACAGCAACAATTAACATTAGAAATTAGCACTTATGGACTGAATGGTTCGATGTGCAACGAGGATGATCTGTCGACTAACTAACTAACTAACTAACTGCGTACACACTACAAAAGACTTGTGCAGTTTGTTAAGGAACGTTAGGAATGGACATTGTGTAGAGTGCAACCGGTCCATGATTAACTGTTAATACCACCGGTGTCTATTTCGGATGTTCATGAAATTGGATTACCAGAGGTCTACAGAGGCAAAGCAGTATCCGGCAAGATGGTTTCGGCAACGGGTGAGAAGTACATGTTCTGACGTAACGTGCTGTGGTCTATCTTTGCTGGGATCAGCTGACTGGGTTGCTGTCTGAGAGTCAGAGTCTACACACTTTATAGAACACGTCACACATTTTCTTCACATACACGTCTCATATACGTTACACTTTTATTTTAATAAATTACTCTTTATTAATTTCTAGAAGCAAGAGTTGTTGAGTATGTTGCGTTGGGGAAGTATGAGAAGGGGGCATAGTACGACAGTGAGAGAGTGATAGGAAAAGGTGTCCATAGGCTGATGGAGTGTGTTGGACGGAAGCTGGTGGATTCTCCAGAATATTGAGAGGGAAAAATATTATAATGTGGGTGTCGGCTCTCTTCACTCCAGGGACGACACTGTAAAGGAGGACACGACATTATTGGGGGCTCGTCCGGGATCTTTGGACAGCGGGATCTATCGTAAACGTGATCTTTGGACAGCGGGATCTCTCATAAACGTGATCTTTGGACAGCGGGATCTCTCGTAAACGGGATCTTTGGACAGCGAGATCTCCTGCAAGCAGGAACCTTTGACAGTGGGATCTTCTGACAACGGGGTCTTTGGACACGGGATCCTTAGTTATAAAACGGTGATATCATTTTGGAGAATCCAGCTAGAGTGAATGTGGATAGGGGTTAGGACTAATTAATATCTTACCTGTTCACACTTCACACGTCTGCATAGGTCTGTGGTCCTGATTCTACTCTTGTCACTGAGTGAATGTGCTGTGTGTAGTAATATCTAGATTTATAGTACTTGTTCATATAGTAATTTGCAGTTATATTGTACTAGACCTGCTAGCTTACCTTTCTGTATAATGGCCACCCCTAAACTTAGCACAGCAGAATTAAAGGCAAGGGGGGAAGAAATGGGATTGGCGGGGTCTGCTCTAACGGATTACATACAGGAAGTGGAGAGAGAGTATCGTCAAGCAGAAAGGGATGATCGAAAGGCCGAGCTGGAATTGAGAAGGATGGAGTTGGAACAAGCAGCTAAGAAATTGGAAGCTGAGCAAGCAGCTAAGAAATTGGAAGCTGAGCAAGCAGCTAGGAAATTGGAAGCTGAGCAAGCAGCTAGGAAATTTGAAGCTGAGCAAGCAGCTAGGAAATTAGAAGCTGAACAGGAAGCACAGAAGAGGGAGCACGAGTACCGGATGCGGGAACTCGAGCTCAAGAGTCAATCTAATGGAGAAACTGAGGGAGCAGTTGGAGGTTCCTCCATCCCAGGATCAACACCAGTAGGTGGACATGGATACCATGCTATGAAGTTTCCTTTAGCGGTCTACGAGGAGGACAAAGAGAAGATTGACCAATACCTTCAACGCTTCGAGGCTATGTCAGTTGCTATGGGTCTGGAGCGTAACAATTGGAATCTTAAGCTATCCCAGGGTTTGCGCGGGACCGGATACGAGGTTTATTCTCGCCTGCCACCAGGACATGAGAACAATTATGACGAGTTAAAGACGGCTCTGCTGAAACGATTCGAGGTTACGTCACATACCTACCGGAAAAAATTTCGAGCAGCGAAACGAGAACCGGGGGAGTTGTTTGCCGCCTACAGTTTGCGTCTAAAATCTTATCTCCACAAGTGGATGGATTTGGCTGGGTTCGCACATGACTATGAGAGTCTGGAAGAGCTCATGGTGGTCGACCAGTTGAAGAAGCAAATGTCTAAACCTCTCAGGACGTTCCTGGGAGAACAAGGAGCGGAACGTATTGACCTCGTGACTAAATTAGCAGAACGGTTCGTCGAAGTACATGGGGAGGCAGGGGAAAACCTTTCCACCAACTCCAAAAGTCAAGAGAAACATGATAAAAAGAAAACCAAAAACTCAGGAACAAAAAAGTGGGAACCTTATGTGCAAAAATCAGAGGATAGTTCAGAGAAGAAGAAGGAGGGAAGCAAGAGCACTTCAAGCTCTACACCTAAACGACCATGGTCGGAGAAGTGGTGTTCAATTTGTAAGTCACCCTCTCACAATACGAGGGACTGCAAATCGAAGGCTAAGAACCCTCACTTCGCAGCATGTCAAGTGACTTCCAAGGAGGTTGTCACGGAAAATGCCAAGGTCAACAAGGAAGCTCGCCACCAGGAAAGCTCACTCAAGTCCGACAACAGAAAATCTAGGACAGGGAAATGGTGCAACCAATGCCAGTCGAATACGCACAATGCTATTGACTGCAAGGGAAAGTCAGGAGACACTCAATTCGTCGTGTGCTCAGGAAAACCTAAGGTGGAGCCCACCGAACAGGTCGAGGCCGAGGAAGAGACTCCAGACCAGGAAAAACCACCTGTAGTGGAATTGGTAGAGGTTAACGGTCGTCAAGTGGAGTGTTTATACGACACAGGACTGGACGGGGAGGCCGTGATTTCTGCGGATCTGGTACATCCAGAACAATTCACAGGTGAAACCTTGGATATACAGCCTGCACAGAAGAGTGCTGTAACCATGAGGTTGCCTATTGCTAATGTGGAGATTCGGTCAAGGTACGTCACCGGCACCATCAAGGCCGCTGTATTGACCGATCCCATTTTTCCAGTCATCCTAGGTTGCCGGTATGTCTTTCTGGGAATGCCCAAGGAGCCAATCCATATGGGAGCAATGCAGACTCGCTCTCAGACGAAAACGGAAGAGGCAGACGCAATTGTGACTAACCCAATGCCGGGGGAGCTACGAACTGCCCAGAGTGAGGATGATACTTTACGTCCTTGCTACAAAAAGCTGCAGAAAAGTGCTGATCCACCAGGACGGGGGCAGTACTACATGAAGAATAGGATACTCTACAGGAGAGCAGGAAGGGGAGACAACCTATACGGTCAGTTGGTCGTCCCGAAAGCTCACCGGTCCCAGATTCTTCATACGGGGCATACCATCTCCTTTAGTGGACACATGGGTATTGCCGCCACCATGCAGCGGATTTCCTGCCACTACTATTGGCCGGGAATGACAGATGATGTGCGTCGGTATGTGAAGTCATGCCCTGAGTGCCAGAGGGTGGCACCGAAACACTGGACAGCACCGGTGATGTTGGGTGAGATGCCCATCATGAACTCTCCTTTCGAGAGGGTAGCCATCGATATCGTGGGTCCACTTCCCAGGACTAGGAAGAAGAACATGTATATACTCACAATGGTGGATTGCTGTACAATGTGGGGTGAGGCGATACCGTTGACCACGATTGACTCGAAAAGAGTGGCGGACGCACTGATGGAGGCCTTTACCAGATTAGGCTTTCCGGATCAAATTCTGACGGATAATGGATCTCAGTTTTGTGGAAAACTCATGGAGGAGGTATTTAGGGTGTTTCACTCTAACCACATACATACCAGCCCTTACCACCCTCAAGCCAATGGACAAGTAGAGCGTTTCAACGGCACGTTGATGACAATGCTCAGGAAACTAGCGCAGGAAAAACCTGATAGGTTGGATGAATATATCCCAGCAGCACTCTTTGCCTATCGGGAAGTTCCTCATGGCTCAACAGGACTACCACCCGCTACGTTGCTGTTTGGTCGTCCAATCAAAGGACCGTTGGAAGCCATGTTGAGGAGTTGGACTGAAGAGGGGACGTCAGAAGAAGTGATCTCATCCTATCAATACGTGGAGGAACTGAAAGAAAACCTCCATAAGGGATGGACTCTGGCAAATCAAAACTTGAAAAAGGCCAGGAAAAGACATGCGGCTTACTACAACCGTAAGTCTAAAGAAAGATCTCTAGAGGTGGGAGATAAAGTCTTGTTGCTACTCCCAACGGGAAACAACAAACTGGAGATAGGTTGGCAAGGACCATTTCCCGTGGAAAGGGTGATATCCAGAACCAACTATCAGATCCGGATCCGGGGAAAGTCGAAGATTTTCCATATCAATCTCTTGCGGAAATACGAAGAGAGACCCGGAGACAAGGCAGCGCACCTCATGGCAATGGCAGTTGCAGTGGAGACGGAAGTGGGAACCAGCGAGGGCAGGGAATATCCCTTGGAACACCAGGAAACCTATAGGGATGTGCAAGTGAACCCTGATCTGACCTCCCAGGAGAGGGAAAGGATAAGCCAGGTTCTCAAGTCTCATAAGGAGATACTGACTGATAAACCAGGACGAACGAGGTTGGTTGAGTTCGAGATGACTTTGACCACACAGGAGCCTGTTCGCCAAAAGGTTTACCCAGTGCCATTCTCTAAAGAAAAGGCCCTGGAGGAGGAAATACAAAAACTGCTGGAGGATGACGTGATTGCACCATCCACATCCCCATACAATGCGGGGGTAGTTTTGTTACGCAAACCAAGTGGAGAACACAGGTTGTGTATAGATTACCGACTGCTGAACAGTCATACCCAGTTTCAGGTGGAACCTTTGCCGAATCCAACTCAGTTATTCGCTAGGCTCCATAAGGCTTGGTACTTTTCAAAGGTGGATCTGAGTCGGGGGTACTATCAGATACCAGTCAAACCGGAGATTCGACCACTGTTAGCTTTCAGTACACCCAGTGGACACTACGAATTCAAGGTCATGCCCTTTGGACTCAGCAATGCACCCAGTGTGTTTACACGCATGATGAGGACTTTACTAGATCCGTTACAGGATCCGTCCATCATCTCATTCATGGATGATATTCTGATTTCCAGTGACAGCTTGGATGACCACTTACAATCCTTGGAGAGAGTGTTTAATAGACTCAAGGAAGCAGGGCTTACTGCTCGTCCAACCAAGTGCATGATTGGTTACCAGACTCTGGAATTTCTAGGTCACACCATCACTCCAGGACACATTGTCCCAGAAGAGAAGAACCTGGAGAAAATCAGAAATGCACCAAGGCCACAAACGAAGAAGGATGTGCGATCTTTTCTCTCGTTGTGTGGGTTCTACCACAAATTTATCCCACATTTCACTGAACTGGGAGCTCCGTTGACGGAAACCTTGAAACAGGGATTCCCGGACCAAATCATTTGGACACCAGAATGTGAGAATGCCTATAGTCAGTTAAAGGAGGCCTGGTCAGCAAACCTGTATTACAGCTCCATGACCTTTCCAAACAATTTGTGTTGAGAACAGATGCGAGTGCGATTGGAATTGGAGCCGCTTTGTTACAGGAAGGAAAAGACGATGCTTCGGTTTTGAAACCTGTAGCATACGCAAGTAAGAAACTTCTACAGGCGGAGAGGAATTATTCAACCGTCGAGAGAGAGTGCTTGTCCCTCGTATGGGCAGGGCAAAAATTTCAGCCATATTTGTATGGAGTTAAGTTTCGGGTCCATTCGGATCATCAGCCCCTGATGTTCCTGGCTACTTCTCAGAAGCTCAACGCACGTTTGATGCGGTGGTCGTTGTTACTTCAACCGTATAATTTCACAGTAGAGTACATTCCTGGGAAGGAAAATGTTGGAGCGGATTTCTTGTCAAGACACCCAGCTCCTGAAGAAGAAGAATGAATCATCTGGATTAAACTCACGGTGGAGAAGAGTGAGATGGACTACTCTCTTAGGAGGGGGCCTATGTCACAAAATGAAACCGTGTGTTTATCCGGTTGATTATTATAGAGGATTTTCGGATTAAGCGGACGATCGACCAGCGACATCTATTTGTACTAACAGAGTAAACACAGTTGTACAGGTTACATCGTGTCAGCCCATAAACACATTTGGTGGTGAGGGAGAAGGATATGGAATGGTTCCGTTTCTCATCTATACTGCCGGACATCAGACGGAAATGGCTGCTGGGATTGTCACCACGGAACAGAAGAGTGACAAGTTTGTCAACATTTGAATGCAGATGGAAGCCGTGAGATCACAGGGGCAGATGTAAAACGGAAGTACCTAGTACGGAAAACAGTGCATCTGTCAATTCTTGGTTTCCGGAACATCAAGATGATTGGCAGCTTGGTATCGAAACTCTTTGTTGGGAGTTTACAGAAACTAGCTGGCTTGTTTTGAGAATCTAGGCAATTACTGACAACTTTGACAGGATTTAAGCCAGGAAAATAGTTCTTGACAGGGGATGATTTGCCACTGTGCCACCTGTGTGGGGGAGTAAAGGATAACGTCACGTGGACAACTTTGGTAGTTTGCCATATAAACTCGAGTTGAGATCAACTAGGGTGGACTTGAATAATGCTCTAGACAGAGTGCAGGGCACTGCAGTGCCAGTGGAAATAATATCTACCGTGTGTTAATTAGTGACTTAATTTTACACGTGCCTATATGGCAGATGTAGATATGATTTATAGGACTGCAGTAGTGCCATTTAAGGTATAACTTATTATAATATATTCGTTATAATTACTATAGACTGTGGCCTTGTTAAACTATAGTGTGATGATTAGCACTGTTAGTGGAAACTAGTTAGAGTAGAATAGTGATATTAACTCTGCTAGTTAAGAATAGATTAGTGAAGTGTTGATAAGCTTTACTAGTTGAGAATTGAGTAATGAGGGATAATTGGGATCTTCCCGTAGGTGTCCCTGGTGGGCGGGGTTCCGCATTCTGTTTGCTGATTTTTTCTTTGTCATAGCCTGATTCGGCTCTAGGTGGGTAGCTAATCTGCTCTATGACTAAGTCTAGTTAGCTAAAGATCATTAAGCAAGGTGATAGGCTTACACTCAGCCGAAGGGATCAGTGACTAGTACTATCACCAGATGTGTTGTTTCTATCCTAGGTTCCCTACCAGATCCAAGGAAACTCTACAAGTTTTGGGAAAGAATTAAAAAACCCATTCTGAAGAACACCAGTTCAAGAGTCAATAAAGCTGCATACAGAAACGTAACTTACGCTAGAAGGAAATTGATTCATCAAAGAGAGTGATGCATACTGATGCACCACACAGCATTAGACAGTAGTAACGAACCGAGAACCGGCTAAGAGTACCTAGTGTTAGTACAGCAACAATTAACATTAGAAATTAGCACTTATGGACTGAATGGTTCGATGTGCAACGAGGATGATCTGTCGACTAACTAACTAACTAACTAACTGCGTACACACTACAAAAGACTTGTGCAGTTTGTTAAGGAACGTTAGGAATGGACATTGTGTAGAGTGCAACCGGTCCATGATTAACTGTTAATACCACCGGTGTCTATTTCGGATGTTCATGAAATTGGATTACCAGAGGTCTACAGAGGCAAAGCAGTATCCGGCAAGATGGTTTCGGCAACGGGTGAGAAGTACATGTTCTGACGTAACGTGCTGTGGTCTATCTTTGCTGGGATCAGCTGACTGGGTTGCTGTCTGAGAGTCAGAGTCTACACACTTTATAGAACACGTCACACATTTTCTTCACATACACGTCTCATATACGTTACACTTTTATTTTAATAAATTACTCTTTATTAATTTCTAGAAGCAAGAGTTGTTGAGTATGTTGCGTTGGGGAAGTATGAGAAGGGGGCATAGTACGACAGTGAGAGAGTGATAGGAAAAGGTGTCCATAGGCTGATGGAGTGTGTTGGACGGAAGCTGGTGGATTCTCCAGAATATTGAGAGGGAAAAAATATTATAATGTGGGTGTCGGCTCTCTTCACTCCAGGGACGACACTGTAAAGGAGGACACGACAGGTACCTTGGTAGAAGTCTGAAATACTTGCTTACAGACACAAAGGCGTCATGGTAGAAGTCTGAAATACTTGCATTCAGACACACAGCGGCACCCTGGTAAAAATCTGAAATACTTGCAGAAATACTTGCAGAAATACATGCATCTTTGTGGAAAGCTGAAATACTTACATACAAGCGCTCACAGTTGCACATTGGTAGAAGGCTGAACTACTTGCACACACACACACACACACACACACACACACACACACACTGACAGTGGTACCTTGGTAGAAGTCTGAAATACTTGCGCGTGCGCACACACACGCGCGCGCACACACACACACACACACACACACACACACACATATATATATATATATATATATATATATATATATATATATATATATATACACACACATATACACACTTTGGTAGAAAGCTAAAATACTTGCATACAAACACTAACTTTGGTAGAAAGCTGAAATACTTGCATACAGACACACGCAGAGGCACTTTTGGCAGAAAGCTGAAATACTTGCATACAGACACACAGAGGCACCTTTTTAGAAAGCTGAAATACTTGCATACAGACACAGAGATGCATCTTTGTGGAAAGCTGAAATACTTACATACAAGCGCTCACAGTTGCACATTGGTAGAAGGCTGAACTACTTGCACACACACACACACACACACACACACACACACACACACACACACACACAAGAAGACACACACACAAAACACTCACACATAGGCACCTTAGTAGAAAGCTAACATACTCGCATACAAACACTCACAGTGGCACTTTCGTAGATAGCTGAAATACTTGCATACAGACATACACAGACATAGGTACTTTGGTAGAAAGCTGAAATACTTGCATACAGACAAACAGAGAGACTCCTTGGTAGAAAGCTGAAATACTTGCAATACTTGCATACAGACATACGCAGAGGCACCTTGGTAGGAGCCTGAAATACTTGCATAGAGACACACATTGAGGCGCGTTGGTAGAAAGCTGAAATACTTGCATACAAACACATACAGAGGCACAATGGTAGAAAGCTGAACAACTTGCATACAAACACACAGAGAGGCACCTTGGTAGAAGCCTGAAATACTTGCATACAGACACACGCAGAGGCACCTTGGCAGAGAGCTGAAATACTTGCATATAGACACCCACAGAGGTACCTTGGTAGACAGCTGAAATACTTGCATACAAACCTACACAGAAGCACCTTTGTAGAAAGCTGAAATACATGCATACAAATACACACAGAGGCAACTTAGTAGAAGCCTGAAATTCTTACATACAGACTCACACATGGGCAACTTGGTAGAAGTATAAAATACTTGCATACAAACACACACAGAGGCAACTTGGTAGAAGCCTGAAATACTTGCATACAGACACACACAGAGGTACCTTGGTAGAAAGCTGAAATACTTGCATACAAACACACACAGAGGCAATTTGATAGAAGCCTGAAATACTTGCATACAGACACACACATGGGCAACTTGGTAGAAGTATAAAATACTTGCATACAAACACACACAGAGGCAACTTGGTAGAAGCCTGAAATAGTTGCATACAAACACATACAGAGGTGCCTTGGTAGAAAGCTGAAATACTTGCATACAAACACGCACACAGAGGTGTCTTGGTAGAAAGCTGGAATACTTGCATACAAACACACGTAGGCAACTTGTTAGAAAGCTGAAATACTTGCATACAGACACACACGGATGCAATCATACCGACGGCAGTTGGGTTGGTGCCCCGCCCATTGCAATGACAATTGGAGAAACAAGATTATTAAAGAAGAATTCAACTTTTCAAGAATTCAAAATAATAAACTTCAACTCTTCTGCTGCAACACACATCTTTTATGTTCAAATCATTAATTTTAAATTGTTCATGCATTTGTTACTGAGAAAAGTAACTTTTCTTATGATAGAGCATGCTAAAGAGGACACAGACTTTGGGATGCAGTAATACACTAATAGGTATAGTATATGCTAAGTAATAAATGTCTAGGACGCAACAACAGGTATTGAGTAATAATTACCGGGAAGGTTAACCCGGTCAACAAATGACCGCAGAAGTCGGATGTGTCGGCCTAACGGCGCAAGAACGCAGCTCTGCTGTAAACAGGCACAACGCAATCACGTCCGAAAAACAACTCCGGATGAACGCAGAAAAAGAAGAAGAAGAAGAAGAAGAAGAAGAAGAAGAAGAAGAAGAAGAAGAAGAAGAAGAAGAAGAAGAAGAAGAAGAAGAAGAAGAAGAAGAAGAAGAAGAAGAAGAAGAAGAAGAAGAAGAAGAAGAAGAGTAATAATTATATCTTCCAGTGTGTTACAGGGACCCTTAAAAGCAGCAAATAATCGTTTTACACAATAATCTGCCAAACATGTCTTAAGAGGTGATTAAGGAGGGCTGGGCTGAGTCTGTATTCTCCATCCCTTAGAAAATGTAGCTGCAAAATCCAACCCATCATGGACAAGACAAACAATAATGTAGAAAAGGCATGTCCAAGTCAACATGAACAAGGCAACCAATAATGTATAAAAGGCATGTCTAAGCCAACATGGACAAGACAAACAATAATGTAGAAAAGGCATGTCCAAGCCAACACATTGGAAAGCAGGCTCTTCTGTAAGAGGTGTGAGCGATGCGAGAAAAACCGCGATGAGTCCGGATCGCAGATTTTCTTGTTTTTACCTACGGACATTTCCAGAATCGCCATCTGGAATGTTAGAACTATGCATGAAATGATAAAAAGACAGCACGTGTGAGGAGGAGATGAAATACCATTAGATTAGCTATGCGGGATTATGTGAAACAAGATGGAATGGAGCAGCCAAAAAAGTATCTAAGCACAGGTAAAATAATGTTGCTCTCAGAACATGCAGAGGAATATGTGTCCATTCTCAAATAAAAATGTAAAAAAGTAAAGGGGTGGCCCTATTGCTTTTTAAAGAACCACATAAAGCACGAATATTGTGGGAAGTAATGGGTTCGATAATAATAACAGCAACCTAACAAGAGAATAACTTAGAATCATAAAAATATAGTAACCTTGAAAGTGATCCAGTGGTACACACAACCATTAATGACAAGGGTGGTCAGTTAAGGGAAACTTTACTTTAAACTCCAAAATAGTGTAGGTTATCACACCAAATGGAAGTACCAAAATTTGAAGGACAGGTTGCAATTATATGGAATTTTAAGACCTCAAAGGAAATACGAATATTGCTTCATGAAAGGAATTGGAGAATTATTCACCAATTTCTGTGCAGTGAATCAATCATCATCAATATCACCATTAAGTGTCGAACCGATAAACTTGGGAGATCACGATTCGCCATTTCACACGATCACCAGAAGAAGCATGGATCATATTTGTATTCTTGTCCCAATTATTGCCATGTGGCCAAACCATTCACATATGTGCCTATACCTTGCTTTTGCTCTTTTCCCACCAATCTTGCTAGTTGTTACTACATTTTCCAGTTGTTGTTTTTGTTTTTCACCATATGTGTCCAACAAATCTTAACTATCTTCGCCTAATTTTATTTTCTCGAATAAATTTACGAAGAACCTTATCATTGGCAATTATGTCTATCTATGGTATTCGTTGAGTTTTTCTCAGAAATGACATTTTACTGCCACTAGGTGTTCCTTAGCTTGTCTGCTTAATGTCCATGTTTCATATGTATATAACAATACAAATTCTATATAGCACTCCAGCACTATTTTTATCATTACATTTGACACCTTTTTATTGAACATTATATTTTATATTTTTCAAAAGGCTACTTTAGCAATAGACCCCCCTGTCTGCCTTACATTGGTAGAGTCGTTTGTGTGTCCCAATGACCCTAAGAACTATGCCGACGGTATCGCATCTAATGGTAGGGTCTCTCAAGTCGGGCAGATCAAGGGATAGGAACCACACACACACCAACCCACACACACCACCCACCCACGCACACCCACACACACAAACACACACACACTCTCACACACACACTCACTCACACACACACACACACACACACACACACTCACACACACACTCACTCACACACACACACACACACACACACACACACATACACACACTTGCTGCCTTTTTGGTAGACTGGGGACAGTCAAAGGCTAGGGAAAAGAAACTCGGAGAATATGCTAGTCGAAGACGGATGTACTGTGCCAGAGGCTTGAAGAAATAGTGTGACGCAGTTCACTTGACGATATCAAATGGCTAATTTTGCCTTGGCGATTCTTAATCAAATCGCTACGTGGCATCTTCCATCATATGTTCCGAGGTAATTGTGCGTGAATTTACTTTTTCGAGATTTTCCCAATTTATTTGGATTTTAGATTGTGGTATTTCGTTCTTCTAGGAGACGACCATAATTTATGTTTTCTTGCAATTTCATTCTAACCCAAATTATTCACCGTGTACAATAAATATTAAATGCTGCTGTTCCTATTCATTGCCTGAAATCACAACTATATCATCTAAATATCTTATATTATTGATGTTAAGCTTTCCGATGGCGATTTCTATCATACTCTCGTAATTTCTCTAAATAATTTCACTGACGCATCCCTTGCGCCCATTTGTCGCACACCTGATAGACATGTGTCAATCAATACATTATAATAATAAAACAAGATATTGAACCGAGTTCGCCGCTTAATACTGGATTGATGTTTTATAAACAGCCTTCGACAACGTTGATGGGGAATCCCACATAAACTCATTAGCTGAATAATGGCAACATATTAAGAAATGAAATGAAGAGTTCTTCATGTTGGAAAACTAACAGATATATTTGAATTAAGAACAGGAGTACGACAGGGATACCTTTTGTCACCATTATTGTTCCTACTGACTATAGACTGGATTATGAAGACTCCATCAGCTACTGCCCAAAATGGAATTGAAAGCAACTTAATGATTTAGGCGTCGCCGAGGATGGTTGGCGGGGTAGGGGTATCCCCTATCAAAGGAGACGTAAGGTGCTTCCTACCCTCCATTAGCCTATGGAACACCCTCGGGTGAGGTGGAGTGCTCATTTAGCCCCCCCCCCCTAACACCCTATCAGGGTTACGTGAAGCCATGGGTGCAGGTGGTTGATGAAGTTGAAGAGCAGCCAAAAGATAGTTGAAGGTTATGGTCTCCAACTTCGCGATGGTAGGCAGAGAATATAATTTTTTTTGCGGGAAGGGGGGGGGGGAGAGACAATGGCTGCTACGGTCATCGACCAGTCTGGTCACTGCTAAGAAGGAAAGCAATGGCAAATTACCATCTTTACAGATGCCAAGAATATCATGTATTGTAAAAAAAAAATGTTTGCATATCCTTTACAGGACATCGCTGTCAACAACAGCATCTTTCAGCTGATTGTTGATTTCTTGGCAAGATTACGCTCAGTAGTTTGCTTTTTGAGCGACCAGCTCACATACCCCGCAAGTTACCGACGCGGTTAGAACCGCTACCGATTCTCGCCGTCGTCACGTTACTCACGAGAGTATACGGGATTACGGAGAAAGTCTCTAACCCTTAGGTCAGGGATACCGAAATCATGTATTGTAATATCATAGAACATCAGAGAAACGGAGTAAATGGGTGCTTACAGGAGCAGCCTCTCCCGGTAGGGGTAGTCATGTGCACCAGGAGACTCCAGACCGTCAGCATGCGACTGAGTGCAAAAGAGCATCAACATTGAAAGTAGGAACTTGGAATGTAAGAACTATGAGTGAAAATGGAAAATTTGATAACATTAAGAATGAAATGAGAAGACTAAATTTTAACCTGTTAGGTATATGTGAGACCTGATGGACAGGAATGGACATTATAACATCTGAGGAATATAGCATAATCCATTCCGGTGGAGAGAAAAAAAAACAGAGAGGAGTGGCAATTATAATGGATACAGAGAGATCAAAATCGATCAAAGGATATTGGACTGTATCAGAGTGTTACTGGGGAAGTTGAGTGGAAGACCTTTTGATGTCAACGTTATACAAGTTGATGCACCAACAGCAGAAAGCTGCGATAACAGCATCGGTGAATTTTATAATCATTTTATAATGATTTAGAGAATGCCTTCAAGAAATGCAAGAACTCTGAAGTAAATATCATAATGGGTGACTTGAATGCCAAACTTGGAAATCAACAGGACGGATGCATAGGAGGCAATTTTGGCCGGTCTCTGTGGCTAAAGGGCTTGCGAACGCGGTTTGTGAGCCCCTATACCCGGGTTCGAAACACGGCGGTGCTGGTTTTTTCGAAAAAGGTATAGGGACCGGTCGTTCAGAAAGCAATGGCAAACTACTGAACGTAACACTCGCCTAGTACATCAACAGCAGCTGAAAAAATGCTGGTGTTGACTGCAACGTCCCGTAAGGGATAGGCCTACGCAACAATTTTTTTTTTTTCATCTTCAGCATTCCGAGCCATTGAGGTTCTTTGCTGCAGATACAAGCCGTCTCCTTTCGTCTCTCAGACTTGTACAGTGGGCAAAACAGCATTTTATGATTATTGGAAGCACTTGGTATAAACATCGCCCAAGGAGATTATGTACATGGAGGAGTCCTGATCATAAGATTAGAAATCAGGCTGATTACATTCTCATCAACAGAAGATTTCGAAATGCCTTAAAAGTCGCAAACATTATACCAAGCGCAGACTACTACAGCGACCATAAATTAATCATAAGCAATATATATATATATATATATATATATATATATATATATATATATATATATATATATATATATATATATATATAAAGAAACACAAAGAAACACAAAGTTTGATCTATAGGCACTGAAGAGAGGAGATGAAAGATAAATTCAACGTAGAGGTAAAGAACATATTTGATGCATTGTCCGATATGGAAATACTATTTCAAGATGTCAGCGATCAATGGGAAATATTAAAGACATCAATCAACCAAGCCGCAGAAACAACCATCCCAAAAATAAAGACAATGGGACGCAAGAAATGTATGACAGAAGATATCTTAGAACTCATGGAACCATCCCAAAAATAACAAAAAATAACAATGTAAGATATGGAAAGATTCACATGAAAATTAGGAAACTATGCAATGAGGCAAATGAAACTTGGCTTGAGGAAAATTGCAGGAATATTGAAAGCCAACACAACACTGTCAGGGGCTTATATGTAAGTAATAGTGTAAGTGCCGGTATGTAAGCGAGAGTCAGTCTAAGCATAGCTGAGGTCAAGGGCAGTAGGAGACATCACGTCTTGGCTAACGGAGGGTCAAGCAAGAAGCCCGTGAACAGACCCACGTGATGTGGGAAGGTCAAGGAGGACGGAGTCAGTGTGTGTGAGACAGGGAATAGAGACGGACGTGTGGAGATCTAGAGAGTGATAGAACGATAGAACGATAGTGTTTGTGACGGATAGATGGAGATGAACGTTGTGTATTGATATTCGAGGAATGTACTAACTGTGATATGAGCGGGATGATGTGAGGCTGTGATTGCGAATGGTCATACGGGCGACAGTGTAAATATCGCCCATGTGAGCAAGCGTTGGGCTGCTTGTGTTGAACGATTGTTTGAGCGTGAAGTGCGACCATGTTGTCAGCCTGTAGTATATTGTAATAAAGGGTGTTCAGGAGATAGCTCCTGCGAGTTTCCGATTGCATTCATGTGTTATTAGTATATGTGTCGTAGATGTTGTAATTTGCATGTCCAAGTCCAGTGAGCTAGAAGGAGAAAATAGTTAGGACTCTGACAGGTATAATGGTGTCAGAAGTACACACGAACCACATACCCAAGTAAAATGCATAAAAGAACGCTACTTATGCAAAGAAGAAGATCAATTGCATAATTGTGTAAAAAGTTGTAAATCGGAGATTTGTTAATAGAATCAGAACGAAAATAACATCATTTCTTTCCACAGCAGGTTTCAATTCTACAAAGCGACCGACGTAACCAGAACAGGTCAACGGTAACCAGCACGAGAATCACGTTCCTGTACATCAAGCGTTCGAGTAAACAGCAGATAAAGATAAGTTGATTAATTTTGATTGCTAATTACCCAAAACTGCATTCTTTGATTTTCTTGTGTAAATATCATCATTGGTGGAGGTAAATAGTAATTAACAGAAAATGATGTCAGATGATGAACACAGCCGAGATCAATCACACTTCTGGGGCACAAAACATTACAGAAAGTTGCAAGACTTTTTCGAGGGTAGGCCTACACGGGCACAAGACAAAGCAAAGTGTAATATAAATCATGACCTAATACGTGATTGGACACAGAAATTTGAAAAGAAAATGCAAGACTACAAAATCCCAAAAGATTATTGGAGTGTATGGTACACAGCGCACGTACCAATAAAAGGTAAAAAACTATCGGAGATCATACCAGATTTGTCAAGTACAGACTATGAATATTATAAAACAAAAATATTAAAACAGTATGTAAACAAGTTCGATACTCTAAAATTAGAGGTACAAAATTTGAAACCAGCCACAGACAAGTCATTCACCCAGTATATAAGGGAAATAGAAGATTTTTTCAGAAAGCTAACATTTGAAATTAAACATACAGACAACAATCAAGAAGCAATAAATTTCTTATTAATGGAAAAACTAAAAGCAACACTCCCAGCCGAATGCGGAAAATATTTAGAAGAACACAACACAGAACCTATCAAAAACTTACAAGAAAAATGCCGCGAATATTACAACCAAAGTATGAACCTGGTTAAGAACACTCAACAGAAGAGTACTGTGAAAGCAACGGCATCTGCAACCACAGATTGTCAAAACAAATCACAGAAAACAAAACCAGTACTGTGCAAACATTGTAACATTCCACATACAGAAAATGGAATATGCGATAAAAATCCCACTTATCAAGAATACCTAAATACTATTATAGCACAAAAACTGGGGAAGGTAAATCAAAGGAAATATAGGACAAAATGTCATTTTTGCCTGGCTTATGGCCACAGGCGTTTCGAATGTGAAGGAGTAAAAAGAATACAGAAAGCAAAAGCAAATGCAGCCATAAACATTACAACAGACAGTTCAGCAATGAACTTAGAAAAAGTAAACATCGCAGAGACGAAAACAAGACCAAACACTGCAAATTCAGAACAGACTGAGTTTTACCCAACAGACTTCGTACCATATTTCAATAATGTTGTTAATATCACTCAGCCTCAGTCCTTATTTAAAGAGGGCGATACTCAACAAGAAAGTGAGAAAATGAACAAAACCTCCAGACTATCGGTAGGAAAGCTAACATTCCATGAGGGATACATTAATGACACAGTATGCACATGTGTACGCGACACAGGGTCCTGTCTTATCGGTCTTCGGAAGGCCCTAGCTGATCCTAAAGACTACCTAGATGAGTACATCTATTGCAGAACTGTTTCAGGTACAATAGAGAAATATCCCATGGCATGGGCCAATATAAAATCACCTTTCTTATCAGGCAGAGTAACTTGCGCATTATTAGACAATCCATGCTGTGATTTATTAATTGGAAATGTATTAAATGTGATAGACTACACAGAGTCCAAAACCCAGACATGGCAGAAAGTTAACACCACAACAAACACTGCCTTAACTACACCACTCATCGTACAACAACATGATGAACAGACCAAAGTACCACAATACCAACATGATTACCATCTCACAACAAGAAAAAACAGAAACTGGTGTGTATCAACAAAGAAAAGAAAATACAGATAACAAGCATTTCACAAGAGCGAGAAAAGATCACAAAACATCAGGTTACATCCTATACCTTCTGTTAACTACACACATGCCCAAGTGCATACAGTGGATGGTTCTACTCGCACTACTCATTGTAAATACAAAACAAATGACTTCACTAACAGTTTTATTCACACATCATTATGACGCAACACAGATGATATTACTCATGACAAACCAGCTAACCCTGATACTTACATCAGTACTGGTGAACCAAAGTTTGTTGTTACCACTGATAAACACTATGTCAAATCAACTCAAACACATACTTAGGCTGAACAAGGTAAATCATCAGTCAGTGGAATTACTGACAAAAATTAGAAATAAAGTACCCTACTTATTTTGGAAAATATATACAAATTGCAGAAAAGTGTACAAACATGCACGATTACAGTTCAAAACTATACATGGTGTATTATTATTATTTGAACTATTGGATGTATACACACATGCACGAGTGCAGGTTTGGAGATAGCACTCAAAATGATCTCAACATGAAATTTGAAAATCCCCACCCGTCGGAAAATTAATTTTAACCGTAACCCACTTTATATCCTTAGATCGAGTAAATCCAGAGTTGCCTTGACTGCTGTACGACTCCAGCGCTATGATACTAGCACACTTCATTGTATAGACCAACATAAAAGTTCCTTCAACGTGAAAAGTTTCATCGGCAGAACAGTAAGACTCAACATGTGATTTCAAGTATCTAACAGTAAGCTATACCCATATTGACTTTGTTTCAAACGAGTATCTACAGAATCCACATTTTGAAATCGACCAACAACGACAAGAACTTCACAAGTACAGACATTCATTTCCAGTAATCAGTTTATGAAACCAGATGCCAACCTACAAACTATGGCGAAGACTGTCACAGACAGACGCACCATGGCCACACTCCTAAGTAAGGCCACCTAACTTAAAACATTAATTCATATTTTACATGTGCGAGCTCCAGTAATTTTACAGAACGGACGTATAAATTGTCCAAAGGTGGTGCAAAGTCTTAAATACTATACAGAATCAAAGACAATATCATGATATACAGAATACGTCAATAATCGGTTCAGAAAGAAGAAATTCCAAATGTTTCAGCACCGCAATGAACAGTGAACACTGGTAATTTAAGTACGTGTGCATAACTTTCACAGGACAGGAACAGTATCCTATAAGTGCATAAAGGCAGTAACGATGAACATTTTATTTGTAAATTTATTAAGTGCATGACATCCAATGTCTAATTTTAGTATTATAGTACTTTGTATTGTTAGAATGTGATATGTACATATAATCGTAAGTGCAGCTGTGAAAGGTATAAGTTGTAATGCTGAGAATCAACGCCTGGCAATCCCAATACGTGAGTGTTACCAAACTTGCCTTCGCGTATGGTGGATAGCCCGACGAATGACGCTTAGCAATAATGGTACAAAATTAACATCATAATATCGTAACAAGAAGTAACATACCAACAGGGTTATACCATCCAAAGAGATTAATAATAACACGCCAGAACAGTAAACGAGGTGTACCCAAAAAGGGAAACAAGTCAAGGTCTGACATAAAAAGAGGTAAGGGGGACTATTATATACATGAAGTATATTCGAACCATGACCACAACAGTGACATAGCGTGCCCATAAAGAATCGATTAGAGTGCATTAAATAGAGACGAGGGGGACCACGTCTGAATAGAGAGAAAATTTAAGAATGCTGTAAGAGGAAGTTGTAGCCTTATTCCAGGCGTGAATCAATGGAGAATCCTTAAACCAGCATAGCCACAATAACTATGAGATGATAGTACACAGCGAATCGATCGGGAAACATGAACAGAATGTAATGTCAGGGAGTGGGGATTGAAGAACATAACGAGGTATGGCAAGTAGACCCAACCAGAACATTTGCCAGACCACGACAAAACCTTGAGAGAAACCTCACTACTGAAAAAGAGAGAACAATATTTAAAGTTAATCTCGGAAAAGATCAGAATAAAAAGGGGCGCAAGCGTATACTGATGATCATACAATCCCCTGACAAGTTTTAAAAAAATGTACCAAAAGTAACAACAGCAGAATGTGTCACATTTCCAAGAGAAAGTGCCACATTGTTTGTGCTGGGGGAGAGTGCCAGGGGCTTATATGTAAGTAATAGTGTAAGTGCCGGTATGTAAGCGAGAGTCAGTGTAAGCATAGCTGAGGTCAAGGGCAGTAGGAGACATCACGGCTTGGCTAACGGAGGGTCAAGCAAGAAGCCCGTGAACAGACCCACGTGATGTGGGAAGGTCAAGGAGGACGGAGTCAGTGTGTGTGAGACAGGGAATAGAGACGGACGTGTGGAGATCTAGAGAGTGATAGAACGATAGAACGATAGTGTTTGTGACGGATAGATGGAGATGAACGTTGTGTATTGATATTCGAGGAATGTACTAACTGTGATATGTGCGGGATGATGTGAGGCTGTGATTGCGAATGGTCATACGGGCGACAGTGTAAATATCGCCCATGTGAGCAAGCGTTGGGCTGCTTGTGTTGAACGATTGTTTGAGCGTGAAGTGCGACCATGTTGTCAGCCTGTAGTATATTGTAATAAAGGGTGTTCAGGAGATAGCTCCTGCGAGTTTCCGATTGCATTCATGTGTTATTAGTATATGTGTCGTAGATGTTGTAATTTGCCTGTCCAAGTCCAGTGAGCTAGAAGGAGAAAATAGTTAGGACTCTGACAAACACTCGATATACCAAATTAATACACAAAAGAATTAATGACATCACTAACAAAAGAACACACACTTTAACGGGTTGTCTAAAAACCATAGATGACAAAATCATAATAGCAAAAGATCAGATTTTACATGTGTGGTCGTCAGATTATGTGAAATAACTTTATGATGATACAAGAAAAGGACAGTATGATCCTCGGAATAATAATGAAAGACCATAAATTTTGAAGATGGAAGTTCAGAATATTTTGAACCATATGAAAACTGGCAATACCCCGGGTACAGATAACATCACAACGCAAATGATTAATGCCTTAGAAGAATATGCATTATACGAGGTCACCAGACTGTTGAACGCAATATATGATACTGGAGATATACCTCCTGAATTATGTAATTCTATACTTATTGCAATCCCGAAGAAATCAGGAGCCTTGCAAGGTGATCTACATCGAACAATTATTATAATAAACCACACCACGAAGATTCTGCTAAGAATTATCATGCAAAGAGTTAGGAAAATACAACCCGACATAGGAGAAGAACAATGTGGATTTGTAGAAGGCAAGAGTACAGTAAATCTTATATATAAATTAGGATGTGCGTATCTCTGTATGTATTTATGTATCTCTGTCCGTATGTCCTTTATGCGCTCGCGAACGGCCCATCCGATTGAGATGAAATTTTCTACACGCCTTCCTTTCATTCCAGAGATGCCAACTGTCGTAGTTTTTTTTTCTTCTTCCTCCTCCTCCCTCCTCCCTCCTCCCCCTCCCAAAATACGTACGTCCAGGAAATGGTCTTCTACATAGACACTTCTCTCTGAGGTCCGCGATAACATATTAACCTGGTGGGATGGCAATCAATCATCCTACTACCTCCTCCCTCCTCCTCCCTTCTCCCTCTTCCTCCTCCCTCTTCCTCCCTCCGCCTCCTCCCTCCTCCCACTCTCTACTCCTCCTTCCTCCTCCCTCCTCCTTCTCCTCCCTCCTTCTCCCTCTTCCTCCTCCCTCTTCCTCCCTCTTCCTGCTCCCTCCGCCTCCTCCCTCCGCCTACTCTCTCCTCCTCCTCCCTCCTCCTCCCTCTCCCTCCTCCTACTCCCTTCTCCTCCTCCTCCTCTCTCCTCCTCCCTCCTTCTCCCTCTTCCTCCTCCCTCCTCCTCCCCCTCCTCCTCCACCCTACTCCTCCCTCCTCTTCCTAATCCCTCCTCCTCCCTCCTATTCCTCCTGTCTCCTCCTCCCTCCTTCTCCCTCCTCCTTCTACCTCTTCCTCCCTCCTCCTTCTCCCTCCACCTCCTCCCTCCTCCTCTCTCCTCCTCCTCCCTCCTCCTCCCTCTCCCTCCTCCCTCCTCATCCTCCCCCACCTACGTTCTCCTCCTCCCTCCTCTTCCTAATCCCTCCTCCTCCTTCTCCCTCCTCCTCCCCCTCCCTCCTCCCCCTCCTCCTCCTCCTTCACCCTCCTCCCTCCTCCTCCTCCACCTTCACCATCCTCCCTCCTCCTCCTCCCTCCTCCTCATCCTCCCTCCTCCCTCCTCCTCCCTCCTCATCCCTCTTCCTCCTCCTCCTCCCTCCTCCTTCTCCCCTTTCCCCCCTCTTTCTCTTAATCCCTCCTCCTCCCTTCTCCTCCCTCCTATTCATCCCTACTCCTCCTCCTCCCTCCTCCTCCTCTCTCCGCCTATCTCTTCCTCCCTCCTCCTCCCTCCTCTCTCTTCCTCCTCCCTCCTCTCTCTTCCTCCTCCCCCCTCTTCCTCCTCCTCCTCCCTCCTCCTTCCTCCTGCTCCCTCCTCCTCCCTTCTCCTCCCTTCTCCTCCTCCCCCTCCTACCCCTCCCTCCTCCCCCTCATCCGTCTTCCTCCCTCCTCCTTCTTCCTCCCTCCTCCTCCCCCTCCTCCTCCCTCTCCTCCTCATCCCTCCTCCTCCATTCTCCTCCTCCCTCCTCCTCCTCTCTCTACCTCCTCCCTCCTCCTCCCTTCACATTCCTCTTCCTCCCTCTTCCTCCTCATCCCTCCTCCTCCTCTATCCTCCTCCCTCCTCCTCCTCCTCCCTCTACCTCCTCCCTCCTCCTCCCTTCACATTCCTCCTCCTCCCTCTTCCTCCTCCTCCCTCTCATCCTCTTCCCTCCTTCTCCTCCCTCCTCCTTCTCCCTCTTCCTCCTCCCTCTTCCTCCCTCCGCCTCCTCCCTCCTCCTTCTCCTCCCTCCTCCTCCTCCCTCTTCCTCCCTCTTCCTGCTCCCTCCACCATGGGCTGGGCCGGGTCAGACAGACAGACAGACAGACAGATAGATAGACAGACAGACAGACAGACAGTCGGGAACGGGAGCTTATATGACTACTTATATGAATTAAATGAGATGCTCCCCACCAGAGTCTGGGCGAAGCCGGGCCGTGTCAGCTAGTGTTGTATATATGCTGAGAACATTAATTGAATTTTCTGTAGAAGCAAACAAAGATATACACGTTTGCTTTATTAACTATACAAAGGCTTTCCATAAAATAAGATATGTCAACATGATAGAGATGCTTGCAGATCTACAATTTGATTGGAAAGACCTTAGACTTTGTTTTTAAAAAAAACAAATGTAGGAAACAACAAACTACCATAAGAATCGATAATGAAGTAGATAAATATCAGCCTATTAAGAGAGGTGTGAGACAGGGATGTGTAATGTCTCCAGATCTTTTTTTTTTCCTGTACAGTGAACATATTTTCAGAAATGTAGAAAATATGAAAGGAACCATCATTGAAGGAAGAAGCATCATTAACATTAGATATGCAGATGATACAGTATTGGTTGCAGACAATAATCAGGATCATCTACATTTAGTAGATGCGGTTGTTGCACACAGTGACCAACTAAGAAGACACATATTATAGTAGTCACTAGGAAGAACATGAACTTATTTTGATGGGTGAACAACTTCTGTTTGCAAACGATCAGTGCCTGTTTTACAGCGATGACGGAAGACTACCAAATCAACCTGCGGCAGATAGAATATGAGTATAAACACAGCCAAAACCGAAGTAATGCAAGTTAGCATAAGGCTGGGCCCAGTATACAGATAAATAGCACAACTTTGAAACAGGTTAAAAAATTCAAATATCTTGGAAGTATGATCACGGAAGATGGCAAATTGGACAGAGAAATCGAAATCAGATGTCAAAAAGTTAGAGTGCACTTACATATCAACTATCACCCCGATGAAACATCCAAATATACCCATGAGAGCAAAACGACAGATAATAAACAACATATCCACACCAACCCTATCCTACCCATCTCAAACTTGGACTTTATCCAAATCACACTTTCGCAAAATCTACACCTGCGAGATGAGATGCCTGATGAGAGCTGCCAACTGAACAATCCGAGACCGAGTAAGAAATGCTGTTATCAGACAGACAGTGTGATCAACACCTTGTGACACATTTATTGAAAGACAGAAGATCAAGTGGTATGGCCATGTCGTTAGAATGAAACACCAACAACTACCACCACTGGCCATACATCAAAGATCATCTGCGACGAGATCTAAAGGACGTCCAAGAAGAAAATGGATTGACGACATGAAAGACATTGTACAACCACACGGAATGACACTATCCAGTGCCACCCACCGGGCGCTGGAGCGCAAATTATTCCTTCCCACGACGCTTGACGGCAGAAGTGGAAGATGATGATGATTACTAGGAAGAACGAAATACCATAATTTAATATACAACTAAATGAGAATACTTTTAAGCAAGTGAATCGGTACAATTATGATGGAACAATCATAACATCTGAAATGTCTTGAAGAGATTAGAACATGAATCGCCATGGCAAAGGTAGCCTTTTGCAAGATGGAAAACATACTGTCCAATAAAAAGATGTCATTTGCAACGAGAACAAGAGGATTCAGGTGCTACAAAGAGCCTGTGCTTTTGTATGGATGTGAAGCGTGGGCAATGAGCAAAGAGGCTGAATAATGTCAGGTGGTTGAGCAAATGTGGTTTCTGAGGAAAATGAAAAAAACAATGCCATGGACAGACATAAAAACCACTGAGGAAGTCCTACAAGACACAAATGAAAATCGTAAACTGATTGGAGAAATTGGACGTAGACAGTCAACATTATTTGGTCACGTTATGAGAAAAAATACATTGCAGAACTTGGTAACAACTGGCAAGATTGAGGGGAACAGAACAAGAGGAAGGCAGAGAAGTAAATACCTGGATGACCACGTGGCATGGTCGAGACAAGAACATTGAACTGAACTACGACTCGAGTGAGTGTTCACTACGTGATCGAGTGAGATGGCGAGACATGACCACCCACGCTTACTTGAATGGCACATGATGATGATGATGAATACTAATCTCTTCCCCCCCCCCCCCCCCGCCTCCCCCCACCTTTCCCCCTCCTCCGTGTCACATTGACGAAATTGTAAACATTCATTAATTGGTGGCTGCACAGAATAGTGGGAAAAACATGATGGCAGAATCACTAGTGTGGAGCTCATGGAGAAAACTAGAACTAAACAAATGAAGGTGAGTCCAGAGATGTGGGGCAACAAGCGGACGCTGGTACGACACACAGTGAGCTATCCTGAGGATAGTGTAACTAGCTACGCCCTTACCTGGAATCAACAGGGTGAATGAAATAGTAGGAGATCTGACCCAAAAAAAATGGGCAAGAGAATTACAGATTTACAGGAATGAACAACACGGGGTCAATATGGACGGAGTTGTAACAGATTGCAAAGGATACAGTGAATCGGCCTGAGTTGGCAGAGGTGCCATCCCTCAATGGGAGATAAAACACATGAAAAGAATATATCTTTGTGTGCCTCTTATTTAAAATACTAAATCAGACCAAATAGATCTACTACCAACAAGACGGGATGGAATACAGCTAAAATATCGACTCAGACAAAACGCATCAAACTGGAACACTTTAGATGTGGTAAACGCTGCGGGGCCCTGGACTGGTTCTGTCTAATCAACGTGACCAGGTCTGTAATGAGGACCGTTGACAGATGCGGTGTTGCCACGACTATTAATTCGTCGTCTCTGCTGGTTCTTAAATCAATCTTCTCATCTTGGGAGACCTGTCAATCACTGTTACTAAGCCTGGTTATTTCAGAATATGACGTCGATTTTCTCGTTACCAGGATTAAAGAACACAGGAATTGAAGATAATTTCGTAGTCGCTACCACCATGGTCATTATTATTGTCACCTTCGTCATTATCTTTGTCATCATTGTCAACAAGAACATCAGTGTCATCAGTTGCAGTTTTTATTCACTGTCAACATTAGAGCCATATTATCACATAAAACTCCTGCAAATTTGCAGTCATTAATGACTTGAAGAATGAGGCAAATATGACATTACTATGCCAAAATACAATCATAACATTTCCAATTGTAATATAATATATAATCTCCAACCACAAATCGTTTAGCTTTATTTATTTTAGAAATCTGACAGGTTAATTTTCACATGTCCAGGTGCAAACTAAAAAGTAAAATTTTTTCGTTTATAGTATGTTTCTTTAGTTCAAGGCTAAGCTGTACAGATGTTTAATTAAGAGGCGTTCAACACAGTGTTCCAAATGAATCATAGCCTAAGCTTATTTACTAGAATATAACTGCTTTCATGTCGACTGACGGAAAATAAACTACCTGTAATGTGACACAGCGTGTTGTGTTCAGTCGTCAGTGTCATTCTTCCGATGTAAATTACATGTAATGTGACTCAGCGTGTTGTGTTCAGTCGTCAGTGTCATTCTTCCGATATAAACTACATGAAATGGGACACAGCGTGTTGTGTTTTGTCGCCAGTGTCATTCTCAGAACAACAGTAAACAATTACATAAATTTTGAAGTTTTCTTAACGATATTATCTCATATTATCAGTTAGCATGCTCTTAGAACGGGAAAAACGTCTTTCAACATCACAGGAAATTGTTGGACTATATCAGAAAATATAAAATCTGACTACAAAGTTCTAGATCGTCTACCTAGAATGTAGCCTGCTTACCAGTAATATTGTCACACATCTTGTAGACTGGTGAATACCCTTCATATCGACATAGTACACTTTGTAGTTTTGAAAGCAAGCTGCACCTACCATGGTTAGTTAGCTAACTAGCTAGTAGTTAGTTTGTCAGTTGGGTGGTTGCTTAGTTAGTTAGATAGTCAACAGATCATCTACTCAGACACAACTAACAGCAGACACATCTAACAACAGATATAACTAACAACAGACACATCTAACAACAGACACATCTAACAACAGACACATCTAACAACAGACACATCTAGCAAGAGACACATCTAGCAAAAGACATATCTAAAACCAAACACAACTAATAAAAGACACAATTAAAAACAGACACATCTAATAACAGATACATCTAACAAAAGACTCATCTAACAAGAGACATATCTATCAACAGACACATCTAACAACAGACACATCTAACAACAGACACATCTAACAACAGACACATCTAACAACAGACACATCTAGTAAAAGACAAATAAAAACAGACACATCTAATAACAGACACATCTAACAACAGACTTCTCTAACAAGAGAATATCTATCAAGAGATACAACTAACAACAGACACATCTAACAACAGACACATCTAACAACAGACACATGTGACAACAAACATATGTAACAACAGACATATCTAACAACAGACACATCTAACAATAGACATATCTATCAACAGACACATCTAACAGCAGACACATCCTACAACAGACACATCTAACAACAGACACATCTAACAACAGACACATCTAAGAACAGACTAATCTAATAAAAGACACATCTAGCAACAGACACATCTAATAACACATACATCTAACAACAGATACATCTAACAACAGGTACATCTCACAACAGACATATCTAACAACAGACATATCTAACAACAGACACATATAATAACAGACACATCTAACAACAGACACATCTAACAACAGACACATCTAGTAAAAGACAAATAAAAACAGACACATCTAATAACAGACACATCTAACAACAGACTTCTCTAACAAGAGAATATCTATCAAGAGATACAACTAACAACAGACACATCTAACAACAGACACATCTAACAACAGACACATGTGACAACAAACATATGTAACAACAGACATATCTAACAACAGACACATCTAACAATAGACATATCTATCAACAGACACATCTAACAGCAGACACATCCTACAACAGACACATCTAACAACAGACACATCTAACAACAGACACATCTAAGAACAGACTAATCTAATAAAAGACACATCTAGCAACAGACACATCTAATAACACATACATCTAACAACAGATACATCTAACAACAGGTACATCTCACAACAGACATATCTAACAACAGACATATCTAACAACAGACACATATAATAACAGACACATATAATAACACACACATATAAGAACAGACTCATCTAATAACACATACATCTAACAACAGATACATCTAACAACAGACACATCTAAGAACAGACTAATCTAATAAAAGACACATCTAACAACAGACACATCTAACAACAGATACATCTAATAACACATACATCTAACAACAGATACATCTAACAACAGATACATCTAACAACAGATACATCTAACAACAGATACATCTAACAACAGGTACATCTCACAACAGACACATCTAACAACAGACACATATAATAACAGACACATATAATAACACATACATCTAACAACAGATACATCTAACAACAGGTACATCTCACAACAGACACATCTAACAACAGACACATATAATAACAGACACATCTAACAACAGACACATATAATAACAGACACATATAATAACACATACATCTAACAACAGATACATCTAACAACAGGTACATCTCACAACAGACACATCTAACAACAGACACATATAATAACAGACACATCTAACAACAGACACATATAATAACAGACACATATAATAACAGACACATCCAACAACAGACACATCTAACAACAGACACATCGGTGTTGATGACTACTTCACCCCGAGAACAATGTTCAAACATCAAGGCCAGAACGTCTGCCTCCACAATTACGGGTTTTGTTGTTCGCTCCCTTATGCAGGCTGAAAGGACGCACCGCACTCTGTCACCTACAATGCCATGGATTGCATTTAAGTCAATTACAAATTTTTTTTTTTTTTTCCAAACAGTACCCGGCGAAACATCAAACTGGTCTGAGGTGCAAATAAAAGTAAGAAATATGTAATACTTGTTCAATATCTATGCAGAAAGTGTAATAAACAAATTCAAAAATGATAGGACCGGTGACAAACAAATTTGGTCCGTTCATAAGTGGTGTTTATCAACTTCATGATGTGGCTCTTTATACTAATTGTTCGATGTTGATCATATTCCAAGGCTGCTGATGTCTTCAGAATTGCAATAAATATAGAAATACATAATTCAGGAGGTATATCTTCAGTATCGTATATTGCGTTCAGCAGTCTAATAATCTAGTATATTCCATATTCTTCTAACGCATTGATCATTTCTGTTGTGATGCTGTCTGGACCCGGGGTCTTGCCAGTTTTCATATGGTTAAGAGCTTTCTGAACTTACATCTTCAAAATCAGATGCTCCCTATTATTATTCCTATTCCTATATTATTCCTCTCTTGTATCATCATAAAGGTCTTTCATATACTCTGACCACGCATGTACAATCTGATCTTTCTCTATTATGATTTTGATCTCAAGAGACTATAACAAAGCAGGCGTAAAACGGGACTAATAACTTATGTCACAAGAAGAGAACACACATTAAAGTAAACATTTTCAGAATATACTGGTATATCTTCCTGACACAAGTTATGAATGTGAGTCATGGACTATTTCACAATCACACGAGAAGATTAACTGGAGCTTTAAAACTTGGATGTCACACAAATTTGGACCAAGAATAATTCAATAAGATGTGAACATGGAGTGAAATCAACTGATAAACTTATGCTGTATGATGCCGATGATTATAATTATGATTATGATATAAGTGGCGATGCTAATGTGTAAGAGGCATTTTATCTCACCTTAAGATAATAATGACTCGGAAACAGATTTAACAGGTGTTGCCCTTGAACTCCATCAGAGAACACGCCATTGTTGATGTTGTTGTGAAGAATGACTTGCGCGATGACTTGGATTAAAGTGAGAAAGAGTTGCGCAATTCGTCGACCTCACTCTCTCGCCTGAGTCCATCTGAGTCCAGTGGCAAGACAAGTCGAGACGACTGGAGACGAATACAGGTGCAGTGGATGACCAGGGCGCTCTACGTGCCTTGCCGTGCTCATTACGTTCCACAACACTTTGCAGGTAAACGCCGTTTTGCCCGTTGAATCAGGAATGATTTCTTCCGCGCATGGACACGCCATTAACATTATAATATACGCATAAGATACAACTTCGATTCCAGACAATCACAAGTACCTTCTAGTCCTACGATTTTGTTTGCGCTCGCTCACTTTGAACTCAAGCGTAGTCCATACACACTAATTCTAGTAGTGCTGGACCGAATTTTGCATGTGAATTAGCTTTTCCTATTAACAGTGTCTCTTACCAGCAAGCGAACCCACTCAGACTTCAGAGGTACTTGTAATGTATGCCCCAAGCCAACGACGAGAAGTCAACATTTTAGTCCAACAGTCCCGTGTTGAGGTTGAACCCCTTACCCCGGGATCAGCACACCCTATGTTTAAGAACACGCGTTATTATCCATTCGGCCATGCTGACCTCTACCCTACGATTGTAATTAGACAAGAGCAACCAACCTTCAACATTGAGTCGGGACTTTTATTGTACGTTGTAAACACCAAAGGTTAAAATTCAATTGTACGAAAACAGAAATTATTGCCATCTGCAAGAAGAGAATTCAGGACATTTTAGGGAGGCTAAATCACAAAGACAGCTTATCATAAACATCTGAAAGAAGCAGTCATCATTTTTGGCCGAATTAGGAGAAGATAAAAACTGGAACATGTTTTGATAACCAGAAAGACTTGTGGAAAGAGAGATAGAGGAAGACAGCGTGAAAAACATTCTGGAGTCATGTTTCAAGGCACGGAAGGGTGTCAACACACGAATTAATTCATGCCGTCGGAGATCGCATATTGTGGAGAAGCATGACCGCCAACGCCAGCCGGCAAGGCACTGGATGATGATGAATCAGAAAAATAGCAGTCACAAGACACCACACGCCAGTACAACAACTATAACTCGTAAAGGTTGACAAGACGTTATTTCGGCTCTATATTCTATGACAGTAAGCTACTCAGATTTTACTAAAATAATGTTATTGTTCTCGTGTCCCGATTGTACCGTTAGAAATATTCTACAGAGCAAAATACCATTAAAACTATTACATCTTTCAACTATTCGACAAGAACGGAAGTCGACAAGTAAATGGCGGATATATTTGCAAAGATATTTCTACAGTATTAATACACATGAAACCATTAGCAACAGTGAATGTAACAAAAAAAGAATGCGAATGTTCACAAAAATCAATACAGTGAAGCAGTAAATACTGACGTACTGTCATTTTTAAAGCTGATCTTGGTGCGATGTCAGGTTGTGCAATAAAGAAAACATACAACACTCCTACAGGGCATTGCGTTTTATTTACGTTTTGAAATATTAATGAACATTTCAAAATCGACTGTAAGAATTCTAATATTTTTATTTATTATGAAAACAATTACTTGAAATTCTTGAAACAGTAAATTTGTCTACGGTTACACTTAGAAAAAAGCAGCGTAGACATTTCAAATTAGTTCAGAGGTAGGATATTGCATAGCACAAAAAGGAGCATTAGATATTTCAATACCTCAATGGCTGTCCATATGTTTGTGTATTACGTTTAGCACAATAGCATCAACCCATCACGGCTGTTTCATTCTTAAAATGTTCATAATATACTAGCTCTAGCATTATGGACCGTGTGTTTTGCAATTGACCTATACTTAGTAAATATTTTGTTCTTTTCTGTATCCAATATTCAAGATATTCTTAGAACCTGTCCGTAACATTTATATTCAAAGGTTGTTTTTTTTTTTTTTAAATAGTAAATATTGATTTCTGAGATCCATGGTGCTTGCGAAATGGCTAGGGTTACATTCTTCTGTCCATATTTGATAGTTGTGGGTTCGGGTATGTATTAGACCTGGCTAATGATGGCATCTTTAGTAAGGGTGCCTAGACGGTCGTGCGTGGAAGTGCACACGTTCCTTCAGGACAGTGAACTCGCCACTTAAAGGCGGCAGGACCTAAGCCCGGCACTGCCTACAAGTAAAGATAGTGAAGATTCCTGTTACACGACCTTACCGATTGGTGCTAATCCCATACTTATATAGGTCACTAGGCACTCAGTGTTGATGTGGTAAATATTATGCTAGCCGCCTTCATTTCTCAACACATTCTCTGGCATCTATGTAAGGGTGGGTCGACCTGTGAGCCCATGTAACATTACTCCTAGATGCCGATTCGAGTATATGACCATCGGGTCGGCACGTTAGGTGTAGCCACTACAATACGGCAGCAGGTGTTACTAATAGCTGTCAATTGGCATATTATCTGGTGCGGTCTCTGATCTGTAAACGTTCTCTTTGTTTCTATGAGTGCTAATCTACATCAGTGAATTTATTGCTTCTGCTATTTTAGTAGCCTCGGGGGATCCACAGCAATGGATCTTTCCTCGCAAAGATGCAACATCTAATTCGTGATTCCACAAAACTGAAGCTTCGTCTCTGGATATATATATAGAGTTTAAGGGTTCTCGTGAAAGGACAATTTTATTTACAAAATAATTAAGCTACAAGTTTTCTTACGTATACTATTTAAACCTGGTTCTCCAACGGTGGACAAACAACTAATGTACAACAATAATTGGCAAAACGCTACACGCCACAATATGTTGGTGCCATGATAAGAACAGTCAGTTCTAGAGAACCATCTAGTAAGGTTACATATGGAAAGATGAAAAGATAAAAAGAAAAACGTTGTCAAAATGAAAACCAATCACTTACCGACTATCACCATTGTTCCAACACTTGCGCGTCAATGCAGAAGAGCAAAAATGCCTATTTAGAAGAAAGGACAGGTAAGATAAAATTGTACAATATAATACACCGCAACCATTATAGCATTAATAATTATAAATTGTCACGAAGCATTTTCCCACCATGGGTTTGTGATAGCGCCGTAACATTTTGTAGACCTGACAGCAATGAGTAATAGGTGGCCAGTTTTACCTCACTGTGGAAATCACCCAAATGAACAACGTGGAAAAGATTATACAAATAAATAAAATGAAAACGGAAAACAATTTTCTCATTTGTATTTACTTAGTTAGTTAGTTAGTTAGTCGCAGTTCCAACTTCACAGCAACGGGTCGTCCCCATTATGCTCCATTCCTGTGCCAGTGAATATCACACAAAACGCTCCCCACTGCCCAATGTGAAAAGTGGAAAAGACAGGAGTCTCGACAAATAACAGCCCGCACAGATACACTGTGCATAATTGTATTTACTTATTATACACAAAAGTAGTCTGAGTAACACAAAAATGTAAGACATTATTATCACAAAGAACAAAGAACAAATACAACATAAATGTGAATGGAACCAATCTGAAACAAGTCAATGTATGTCAGTATTTGGATTCTTCAATAAAATCAGCTGGTACAAGTAACAAGGACGTTTAATGTAGGATAGCAACAGCAAAAGTACCATTTCACAAGAAGAAGAATATTCTCTGCAATGTATCTCTGTCAACTGAGGTGAGCAAAGGTACTTGAGAGCTATACTGAGCCAGTCTTGATATACGAATGCAAATCATGTATAATCAGCAGATAAGTGAGCTGTTGTGTGGAAGCTGCAGATATATGTGTTTCTATGAAAAGTGACAAGAAGGCCGTGGTCGGAAATAAAGAGCAATGAAGACACCTAGCTACTTGTATCAGAAGAAGACAGTCCGCATGCTTTGGTCTTTTTCATGAGAAGGGGAAAGCTGGAGTACGTCGTCCCAACGGAAGGAGGGGAGGAGAAGCGAGGGGAGACCAAGGCAGAAGAGGCTGGACAGGCTGACATCATGGCCTGTAGGAACATCAGTATCAGAAATGATTGACAGAAAAAGAGACAGCCGGCTGTGAGCAGATATGTTTGTAAACGCTATGCGGCATGGACTATAATAAGAAGCATCTATCTATTATCTATTCTCTAGGCCCCAGTATAGGATGTCTATTGTGTTACCCTACAAGTGTCATTAAACTTAGGCGTAGTGTAGCCTAAGCTAGAGTTCCAAGGTGTCACGAGATCGCCATGAGTTAACCAGATAATGATAATACAGAAAGTTTGCTTAGTGCATATGTTCGAGGCCACAGGTTGTTTCAACAAATCTAGGAAATGTAACTGCACGTGTTTACATCTGGTCGACGGATCGGGAACACTCAGTGGTGAGGGAGACGTGTCCCGGCATCGCTTTGACAGTTTGTCAACATTTGAATACAGATGGAACCCGTCGGCTCCTGGTTGCAATCGGATGTCACCCATCACATGTCGGGCAAAGTTAACAGTTGCAGATGTGTAGGGAAAGTGAGTGCGCTGAATCATACATCGCTTTGACAGTTCATAAACAAGTTGGATTGAGAGCGGAAGTACTCAGCACGGAAGATAACAGTACATCTGTCCATTTATAGTTTCCGGAACATCAAGAAGATTGGCTGCTTGTTGGGGAAAACTGTTGTTGGGATCATACAGTAACTCGCTAGTTTGTTGGGGGAGTCAAAACAAGTGATGACAACTTTGACAGTGACTAGGCAAGGGAAAATCGATTCTTGACAATGGATGATTGCCCAAATAACACCTGCAGGACAACAACCATGTCACGTGACCAATTTTAGAGGTTTGGCCAAAAACCATGACTGGAGATGGGGAGTTGAACGCAAACCTTGGATTGTAGAAGACGTGCTTCGGCACTGTGGTTCTGATGGGAAAACGTCTACCGTGTGCGAATTAGTGATTTAATTTTACACGTGCCTGTCATGGCAAGAGTGGATGTAATTTGATCTAACTGCAGTGTTGCCTAAGGTAGAACCTAATATAATTAGTTCTAATTAATCTAGGCTGTAGCCTTGTTAAAACTAAAGTGTGATGATTAGCACTGTTAGTGGAAAACTAGCTAGAGTAGGGAAGTGATACTTGGCTCTGTTAGTTGAAAATAGATTAGTGAAGTGTGGATAAGCTTTACTAGTTGAGAATTAAGTAATGAGGGATAATTGGGATATTCCCGTAGTGTCCCTGGTGGGCGGGGTTCCGCATTCTGTTTGTTGATTTTTTTTTCTTGTCTTGGCCTGATGATAACATATGTGTTCAGTCATCTGTCCATGACAGAGTAGGTTCATTATATTTTCTGAGCGAGGCCGATGGCCCACGATCATCTAACAGAGATCAGTGACGGGGAGGCTATCACCGGTTATATGATTTATGTTACAGGTTTCCTCTGGTTGGAATGAAGAACACGGAACCCAGGAAAAATCCGATCCCGGATAGAGTTTGGCGCAGGAAGATTGACTAGCAACTTTACAACAGAGCTTATGCTAGAGGAAGATGATCAACATTGCTCAGTGGAGCTGAATGGTATCCTACCGGATAAATACCGAATGAGTTTAGGTCATACCAGTTTTAACACACCAGTAGTGATGGATATTCAGTTCACTTATGACTAGAACTAAAATAAAGGACTCTATTGGAGTATAGACAATAATTTTTTAAACGTGAGAACTAGTGAACATTTATCAAGAGACAAAAAGTCTTGTTCATAGGACAGTGTTCCAGGTTTGTTTCACCGCGCCGGAATTATGAAGCCGGAGTTTCTATAAACTATTAGGAACAGTTGCGTTAGGAGCAATACTAGCATTTTCCACGGATTATATATTTACATGAGATTCAGATCTCATGGTCATCAGAGTTCCTGGAGGAGGACATGTCTGGAGAGAAGGATACGACTTCGGTGAGGTTTATCGTACTGACTCGAATGATGTCGTGTAATCCTTGCCATGATGTGTACACTATGATCCTGAACTTTGCGGGCTGACACATACATTTATGTTATAATACACGACACACATTGTCTTCGCATACACGTCTCATATACGTTACACTTTTCTTTTAATAAATTAATCTTTATTAATTTTTAGAAGCAAGAGTTGTTGAGTATGTTGCGTTGGGGAAGTATGAGAGGGGGCATAGTACGACAGTGAGAGAGTGATAGGAAGGTGTCCATAGGCTGATGGAGTGTGTTGGACGGAAGCTGGTGGATTCTCCAAGATATTGAAAAAAGGAAGGAAAATATTATAATGTGGGTGTTGACTCTCTTCACTCCAGGGACGACACTTTAAAGGAGGACACGACACAAGGCCAGATCTATTTGCTTGATTACTGCCGAGATTTGTGTTTATAAAAGAATGATGAGAACACTGTGGACTGAAATGATGAGCAATGGCGACATCTGGTTACTTGTATCAGAACAAGACAGCTTACAGTCTTTAGTCATGTCACGAGACGTAGAAAGGGGCCAGTTGTATGATTACATGCATAACATGTATACATACTATCTCAAGACATGACACAGATATCTTACTTAACTTCTACATCAACAGGATTGAACAGTATCTGATATTTTTTGCTAGATAAAAAACAAACACACTGCCTCCTCTCGTCATATATAGTTTTATTAGAGTGACATTTTTTTGGGGGGTTGCATTAAAAGACAGATCAGTCCACCAAACTGTATTATTTATGTTTGACGCTGGATGGACTGAGAAGGTGACATGGAAGAATATTATCAGCAGAGTTGTGCAGAGATGCAGAATACCAAGGACGGAGATCTGTGGAGAGACATGAGCGTCTTCATCAGCTGGCAAGACAAATGATGATGATGATTAAAGGACATGGCATTCTTATAAAATAAAATAATCCAGCACAAGTCCTATGCAGAACAATGCAGCCAATTGATACCACGCAGGAGGCAAGAGGCGAAGGCGGGCATTCAATGAGTAGACAACGAAATCAGTTGAAAGATAACATCCAGAGATGAGCCAACAGCAGTCTAAAGGAGTCTAATGTCCCAGCCAGAAACAAACATGTAGGAGATCCATTGCAGCCAATCTTCGCTGTGGACACTGCACTTGATTGATTGATTCACTCCTCGTCATGATCCACCCCTGGGCAAGTGCTTTCCCTTTCTCTGGCGTCTGATCCCTGGTAAAGTTAAGGGAGCAAAGCCGCCTGAAAGGTAACTGGGAGAAGCAATTGTCCTAGAAGGTCATAGGTAAAGGATAGGACTTCGCCCACGCCATCGTGAGATGTTGGAGATACGGCGCGATGTAACTTCTTAACCAAACGGCACTCGACTGGTGATGCGGTCAGTATCACGCCTTACCCCCTGGTGTAAAAACAAACAATCACTGAGTGACTCGACGGGTGGGAAAACACTGTGTACACAGATCAATCAAGATTACCTCCTACAATTTGTTCTCAGTCCTATTCTATGAGGCCTTGTTGTTTACGGAACCACGTAGTAACGTAAACACAATTCTAGCATCGAGTGCAATTTGAACCCAGAACTGCCGGGCTAACAAGCGAGTGTATAAGCCGCTAAACAACCGAATAAATACAAAAATAGGGAAAGGCGAAGTGGGATAAGGAAGTTGAGAAACGAAACGAATACGAAAAGAGCTGGAAACAACATTGCACATGAAAGAAAAAAGACCGGAGAACATACACGCACTCACGCAGGCACACACGCATATTAAATGAGAGACATTTTTAATAGTAATGCCAATTGTGTCATGCCAATTTTCAATCAAAAATGTAAAGAAGCAGTCATTAGGAAGAAGAATGCCAGACATGTATGGTTAAATGACATCAATAACATCCAAAAGGAAGAGCATTATAGAAATGAATGTAAAGAGGCTACAAAAATAGTCAGACAGCAGAAGCGAGAATATATGAGTAATATAATCAAAGATATGGAAACTAATCACCAGAATAATGAATCCAGAAAATTTTTTAAAGAACTGAAGTCAATGAAACGAGGGCACCAACAAAACACATATGGTTTAAAAGACAAAAATGGGAATATGATAAATACCAATGAGGAAATGTGCAACACATGGAAAGAATATTTTATTGAATTACTAAATTGTGAAGCTCCAAGTCACATTTTCCCACAGGAAGAGGTTCTAACATGCGAACCACAAATTGAAGAACCTACATTTGAAGAAATCCTATATGTAATCACACGACTTAAAAACAATAAGGCAACTGGGACTGATGGAATTGCTGCTGAATTTATAAAGGCAGGTGGCCATGCATTACATCTAAAGCTATACGAACTAATAATAAAAATCTGGAGGACAGAAGAATTACCCCATGACTGGAAAGAGTCATTATTGATACCTATCTTTAAGAAAGGAGACAAGTTCCAATGTGGAAATTATAGAGGAATATCACTACTGTCCACAAGCTATAAGATACTATCCGCAGTATTACTAAATAGACTAAAACCATATTCAGAAGACATATTAGGTGACTACCAGGCGGGTTTTAGACAAAACAGATCAACAATAGATCAGATATTTATCTTACGACAAATAGCCGAGAAACATTGGGAATATAAAAGAGATCTCCATAACATTTTTGTGGATTTTAAAAAGGCTTATGATAGTGTCCATAGGAATAGTCTATGGAATGCTATGCAGGAATTTGGAATACCAAGGAAGTTAATCAACATGACCAGACTATGCATGGAAGATACTTATAATATAGTAACATATAAAGGCAGGAAATCAGACCCCTTCCAAATAACATCTGGCTTGAAACAGGGTGATGCACTATCGCCGCTACTCTTCAATCTGGCTCTAGAGAAAGTTGTAAGGAAGGTAAAGGAGGAATGTGATATTGGAGGAACATCCAAGCTGCTTGGTTATGCAGATGATATAGATATTATAGGGCAAAGTGAACAAAAGACATTGGAAATATTGACTCACTTAAAGGGAAAAGCCCAACAGATGGGGCTGGTTATCAACCAAGATAAGACAGAATATATGGTAATTTCAAGAGACGGAATGGCTAGAAACTCTGGCCACATACAAATAGATAATATGACCATTAAAAGAACGGAAACATACAAATACCTGGGTACAATCTTCAACTGCTCCAACATCATAAGGGAAGAAATACAAACTAGAATCAACTCTGGAAATAAGATATACTATGCACTACAACATCTACTAAAATCAAAGGCGCTATCTCGTAACACCAAAATCACAATATACAAAACACTGATCAGACCAGTTGTGCTGTATGGCTCTGAAACCTGGAGTACAACGAAAAGAGACGAAGCCTTGTTACAAACCTTTGAGAACAAAATTTTAAGACGCATCTTTGGACCCATTAGGGATACACAAAGTGGAGAGTGGAAAAGAAGAAGTAACAAAGACATTTATGATCTGTTTAAGTCCCCGCTAATCACTGGTATCATGAAGGCTAATAGACTACAATGGCTGGGGCATATAGAAAGAATGGAAGATAATAGGGAAACAAAACTCGCTTACACTCAGGAAATAAATGACCGTAGACCCCGAGGTAGACCAAGAAGGCGGTGGAGAGATAATACATGTACAGACCTACAAGCACTTGGAATCAACGACTGGCAAGAGAAGGTCCACCAGAGAGACGAATGGAGACGGATTGTATTTGCAGCAAAGAACCTCAATGGCTCGGAACGCTGAAGAAGAAGAAGAAGAATGCCAATTGTGTGGAGGGCACTTAAACAATGAAATTGTCGAGTGTTCCAAAATAGACAAGTGGTGTTGTCCCTAAGCAGATGTCAAGGCAATCACACAAATGTCCGCATAACCTAGATCAGTGGTTCTCAACCGGTGGGGAATTCACCCGGAGGGGGGGGGGATTTTAGGGTTTCCGGGGAAGGGGGGGGGGGAATGAAGATTATTTCAAGATCGCGTTAATGCCAGAACCGATTACTTGATATTGTTTTTTAAAAAAATACTTTACGGTTCTGTACGTCTCACCCTTCTGAAATTCATTTTATAACGTAGACTCGTAAATCATGTTTTATGTAGACGTCTAGACTTGCTTTAGTATGTATTATTAAATTTAGCTTCCATTATTACATATACTGTGTAAAGAGGGAGGGGGGAATTTATAGGGAGGAAATACGAAAGGGTGGGGGAATGACGTTCTGAAAATATGATGAAGGGGGGGCAAGGGTAAAAAAAGGTTGAGAACCACTGACCTAGATGGTTGGGGCTATTGAAATGTAGCTCCCTTCTTGGAACCCATAAGATGTTCACGGCAGCAATGCACCAATCTTGTCTGTTTTACCAACGTATGACATGTTACATATTTTGACCACGATGGTATAAATTAGACTGCGAATTCGCATGAGAAGTTCAATTTGAAATACACCTGATGAAGAGTTAATCGGTCTGAATAACAAACTAACATACTCTGTTTACTTTTGTCTGACCCAATATAAAATTCCATATCTCAGTTAACCAACTGAGGGAAAATGATGAGATTTTATCGTATAACCTTATCATTATGTCCACCCAACAAAATAAATTTTGTTCTGGAGATTGTACAGCAAATTTCAAAGTTTGTTTATATGCGGTATATAATTTACGGGATAGAGATAAAATCCATGTTATTAAATGTATTACCTCTTCACACGGAAACATTAGCGCTGAAAAGTTAATTTTCTCGTGGGACATAGGATTGGCCTTATGACAAGTGCCCCACGTAGAGCCTTGTGTCGTCATCCGAACTGGCGGAAGACTACTGTAAAACATGTTTGTTAGCGAGAAATCACTAGTTTTTCACCAAAACATCAAAAGAAATGTCGCAGCTTTCCATGATTTAAGTTGCTTGTCAGAGTCCTGATTTGCAATCAATAAAGGCTCGTGGTGACTAACAGATGTGATAACAATCACTCACACAGAATGAATGTACATAACACACGGTGACATCTCTCAACTACTTAAATCGCACTTCTCGCAAACAGCAATCATAACTGGCCTCGCTCAACTCGGCGATAATGCCATTTCAATATATATATATATATATATATATATATATATATATATATATATATATATATATATATATATATATATATATATATATATATATATATATATATATATATATATATATATAATACATCAGTTCATGAATGCAATATTACATACCATGCACTCAGTCTTTCTATACTCAACAGGCTTTCTCTCATCTAGCGTCAACTCATACACTCAATACGTGCACTGCTCTCTTTCCACGTCTGTCCAGTCCTACGGTCCAAGGCTTTCTGACCACTAGCCGCAGTGAGCCCGTGTTGGTCCAGTTTTCTCCTCTCGTGGTCTCCGTGTACCACGCAGACCCTGTCCCTGTTACTGCGTCGTAAGTGTTACTGCAGTTCACGGTCGTACCTGGCCGTCATTGCCAGGCGCCAGTGATGAAGACCCGGGGAAGATTCTGACACTCTCCCGCCGCTCCTCGAATGAAAGGTATATCCTTTCATTATTGGTTATTTGAAGTTGGGTTAATCTACTAATAAAAAGTCAGAATCAACCCACCGTTTGTCATCTTAGGTGACTCTTTGGAGTTTGTTGAAGTATCTTGTGTAATTTACATGATATATCTTCTCTTCAGTGCTGCCATGAAGCTACACTCAACAAGTACAACCCCCTCATTGGACTTTTACCTAGGTTGCTGACGGACTTAGCCAGTCCGGTAGCTATCCGCGACTTACGCTGTCTTCCAAGCAACGCAACTACCTCCCGACAAAGAAAAAAAAAATCACAAAAAAGAGACATGTCAGGCCGCAAGTCATCTTTTCTGTAAGATGTCTTCAGCATTAGACCCCAACCGATATGGTCGGATGAACGCATGCTGGTCCACAACTTCAGTAATTATAGTTCACGCATAGTTGATGTCATCTTGCGATGTGTTGCCGTTCTGGCGCTATGAACAAAGTACTATATTCATGTTCACATTGACCCAATATTTCAAATTGTTTCCCTTAGATGTTATTGTGAAACACTATGGGGAATAACTTTTACTTTCTTTCAAACAAATAAAGTACATTTATAAGTTAAGATCTAAGCGTCATAGTTTGATGCTTCTTGTCAATAGTGACCTAGTTGGTACTATTGAGAACAAGTTGATCAATCAATGATTCTGAGATTACAAATCTAAAAATCCTCTCATACAATTAAGTATATGTAAATTTAGTCTCACATAGTTATATAAAGTGTCATTACTTTGTGACAATTATCGTATAGTCTGCTAATTTTCTAAATTTATTAATTAACTCCAAAAAGTAACGGAAGCACACATTTGATGTGTTGAAATCTTGGAGTAACGCTTGTCTTGTCCTTCTACCTGTTTGGATTACACTGCTATGTAGAAGTATGGATTAAACTGTTTGCACGTTCACAAATTTGGATAACAATGTTCTATGGAATTACGGATGAATTGTTCACACGTTCACACGTTTGGATAACAATGTTCTCTGGAAGTAAAGATGAAACTGTTTTGTTGAATGTGTTGAATTCGTATGTCGTCGTCTCTCTCACACGATTTAAAATATTTGAACACTCTGCTGGGCTTATATCAATCGTATTCATAATCGCAGGTACTGAGGATGTTACTATAAGTTGACTTGGGTTAAGTTTTGTAATCACTCGTAGTAATGTTCGTATAAATGTTAACAAGTGTTTAAAATATTGTCACTTTTCATTCTAATCACACATATATTTACCTTGCTTACGGATTAAAAATATAATTTATAATAAACAAGATTACACTGTCTTTATCAGAGTTATGTGTGCCAGCGATGTGTAGTTATGTTACACATTACTTTGCTGGGTTGTGATTTCTGAGCGCTCTAAGTAATCACAGATATTGACTCATTTAATCTGTGCGCTCAGTCATAGGCAGCCTATTTTCGGACGTGTCGGGCGGACATCTGGAGAGCAAATCTGCAATCGTATTTTGTGTACCGCTGATGTGCCTCACTTCAAAACTGAAGTCTTGGAGCAGTAAAGACCATCTTGCTTTTCTGTGGTTTGTTGGTGTCCCTGTCTTAATAATGATTAATGGGTTGTTGTCTGTTTCTACAATGAAATGACGACCTAACAAATATGTAGAAAATCTGTTGATGGAAAAAATTAAAGCCAAAGCCTCAAATTCAGGAGTTGAAAATCTGCGTTCTCTCGGTGTCAGTTTGCGGCTGACATAAAACATTGGGTGTAGGATGTCATTATAAGACTGCAACAAAACCGCCCCTATGGCTATGGAGCTTGCGTCAGTCCTCAATCTGAAAGGAATTTCCAAATTTGGCAATTTAAGAATGGGCTTAGTCGAAAAGTACGACAAAACTTTTGTAAATGCAAGTCTCAGGCACTCGCTGTTTACATATTTATTTGGTTTATCTTTGGTTAGTAAATTTGTAAAACTTTCTGTCAACCCCGCAAAATCAGGAATAAATCGTCTGTAATAATTGAGTAGACCCAACATGCTTCGTATTTCCTTTTTGTTTGTCGGAAGCGACAATTTTAGAATCTTGGATACAATATTGTCATCTGTGTTGACAAATCCATAACAAACTTTATAGCCAAGAAATGTAATTTCGTGATAGGCGATTTCTACCTTGGATGGTTTCACTGTTAGGCCGTGTTGTTTGATACGTTCAAATGTTTGTCGGAGTGTTGTCAGGTGTTTTGTCATTGTCCTAGTATGTACACAGATGTCGTCCTTGTAGGAAACTATGTTCGGTAGGTCTGCTAGTAACAGTCGTGTCATGCGTACGAATGTTGCTGGGGCGATGACTAGCCCGAATGGTAGTTTACACCATTCGTATAATCCCCAAGGTGTTGCAAATGCTGTCAAGTGTATGGAATCGTCGGTCATGGGTATTTGCCAATACCCTTTGGTCATGTCGAGTTTTGTGAAGTATTTGTCGTGTGTCATCTCAGTCAGTATGTCTTCACAGTTAACCATGGGTTCTAAATCTAACTGTGTTATTGCATTACGTTTCCTGTAGTCTACGCATAAGCGTATTGAGTTGTCCTTCTTTTTGACAATCACTATAGGAGAAGAATACTGTAATTGTAATCTTCTAATGATTTTGTTTGACTCTAGTTCTAAAATTTCCTGATGTAACTTGTCCTTGTAGTGTATGGGTATCAAATACGGTCTGGATTTTATTGATGTCATGAGATGTTAATATGATTTGATGTTGTACTAAATCTATCTGTCCTGGATGATTGGAGAAGATGGACTTATATTCTTCTAACAGTTGTCTGCAGTTGTCGGTTTCAGTCTGAGAAAGATGAGGAGATAATTTTATGTCTTGTAATGTATCTGTCGTGTCAAGTGCTGGAACTAGTACTTCGTCTGTGTCGTCTGAGTCTATGTGGTCCACTATGGTTGTGCTTGCTGCAGTTTCGTCTTGGTCCTCGTCTCTGTTGTAGTAGGGTCTTAACATGTTAATGTGGAATATTTTATGTTTGTTGTTTATTGCAATTTCGTAGTACACTGTCAAAATTTGTCTCAGTACTTTAAATGGTCCTTGCCATGAGTCTGTCAGAAGATGTTTGTCACTTGGAAAAAGTAATAGTACGTCCTGTCCAGGTGTCAGTGTTATTGTCCTATTTCCTCTGTTTACATATTCCCTATAGATGGAACCAGTTTGTCTCAATGATTCTTTTGCTAATATGCAAGATCTCATGATCCTGTCACTTAAAGTTGTTACATGTTCATAAGGTGACAATGCTTTCTGATCATTTTCTAGTCCAGTTAACAACGTGTGATAAATTGATAATGGGCCGCGAGGTTTGGCTCCATATAATAGCTCAAATGGTGAAAACCCTGTGCTAGAGTGAGGTACTTCTCGATAAGCGAAATGTATGGCAGGTAGAAAGGTGTCCCAGTCATGTGGGTATTCCTGGGTGACTTTCGCCAACATGTGTTTGAGGTCACCGTTCATTTTCGCTATTATACCCGTTGAATGAGGGTGATAGGGGCTGTTAAAGCACTGTTTCACACCTAACATTTTATTAAAGGCTTGAGTGGCAGCAGAAATGAACTGGCTTCCTCTATCTGATAGAATCGTATCAAGAAACCCTATTCTCGCGAAAATATGGAAGAAAACTTCCATCACGTCTTGAGATGTAATACTTCTAAGCGGAATCGCCTCAGACCATCTAGTACATAGATCAATGACAGTTAGAATGAATCTATTGCCTCTTGATGTAACATGGTTTAAAGGACCTACGATATCTACCGTTTTTTTTTTTCAAATGATCTATTTGCAAGATCTGTTGTTTGCAGTTCTGCTTGAGGGTGTTTTCCCTTCTTTACAAGTTTCTGGCAGATGTCACATGATCTGCAGTACTGTTTAATATCACTGAAGAACTTTGGCCAGTAGAACTATGCTAGTAATCTTGCTCTGGTTTTGGCATAGGCCATATGCCGTGCAAAAGGTATATCATGTGCTAGTTGCAATGCTTTTTTGCGGTGTTCGGTTGGCAACACCGTTTGCGCAATAGTATTGGCATATTTCGTGTAATACCTTGTTAAGATACCACATTTCAAGTCAAAGTGCCATCTAGCATTCTTTGTTTGTTTTGGCTTTTGGCCTATCATAGGTAGCGGCTGCTACGAATTGTATGTCTGTTAGTACACTAGCAAAACAATGTTTATTGGCCGTAAAGTACGCCGACCCACGCTTTTCTATTTGCTGAACACTCTCACATTCACATTCTTGCAGAAATTTCGAAAAAGGAGGTGGTAGATAAGAGATGATCTTGTCTCGTAGGATCATATCTTTCAGTTTAACAAAATTGTTATCAACTTTAGCTGATGATAACCACTTACTAAATACATCCTGTACTACTGAAATGTAGTCAGAGAACGTTTGTGTTGGTTTTGGAGCTAATTTACTCAACTGTTCTCTGTAGCCTGCTTCATCTAACAGGAAGTGTGCCATAATTTTGGCTTTTATATACTGATAATCTTTTCTTAAGTCTTTGGGGATGGTCTCATTGACTTTTAAAGGTTCCTCGGATAAACTCCTCATATAAATGATATTCCATTCTGTCTCTGGGATCTGATAATGCTCCCTTATTGTTTCACAGTTTTGGGTGAATCCTGCGATGCAGTGGGAGGAGGGGGGGGGGGATGAGGGTGGAGAGGAGAATGTTTAAAAGTCCCAGAAAGTAAGTCACGCTAGATATCTCTAATGTATGTGGCTTTCGTGTATCCCTTTCTGGCAACCCATTTCTTGTTTGTGTAGTATTGTAACAGAGCACCATCTCTGTTAAGGAGTTGAGGAGTTAATAAGTGGTGTGCAAAGGGGAAAAGGACTAGTACAAGGGCACGGCTGAGCATCCCATTAGGATGTAACTAGGGACGCTCAAGCCGGACGCGGGGGGGGGGGTAGAGATTAGTCAGTTACCATCTGTATTTTTGAACGAATAACACCTTCTGCAACAACGTCCGTACATCCAGTCATTGTATGCTGTTTTTATTCTACAAATGTATTTAATTAAATAAACATATAACCTACAGCCTTGACTTTGTCTCTGCTCTGTAATATCAACATCGTTACAATATATTCAGGAGAGAAGTTGTCACGAGATCGCCATGAGTTAACCAGATAATAATACCGACGTTTGCTTGGCGTATATTTTCTAGGCCACAACAGTCGTACTAACAGAGTAAACACAGCTGCACGGGTTGCATCGGGTCAGCCCATATACACATTTGGTGGTGAGTGAGAAGGAAGGGATACAACGCGTTGGCAGTTCATAACAGTTAAAATCACATATAATTGGCCGCTCAGGATATGGAATGGTTCCGTTTGTCATCTATAGTTCCGGACATCAGACGGAATGGAGGTTTTGACTGTCACCACCTGACAGAAAGTTGAGGGCTTGTTATTGAAAACAGTGGAACACCTGCCGGACATGAACAACGTCACGTGCACAATGTAAGCTTGTTTGGAAAACCATGATTGGCAGCTTGGTATCGAAACTCTTTGTTAGAACTCGACAGTAACTCGCTGGCTTGTTTTGGGAATCTAAACCAGTGATGACAGATCTAACATGGAGGGAGCCAGAGGGGGGATGGATCCCTGACAGGGGATGATCTGCCAATGTGCCACCTGTGTGGGGGCATAAAGGATAACGTCACGTGGCCAACTTTGGTAGTTTGCCATATAAACCCGAGTTGGGGCCAACTCGGGGGACTTGGAAATGTGGCTCTAGTCGGAGTGCAAAGGCACTGCAGTGCTTAGTGGAAATAATATCTACCGTGTGTTAATTAGTGACTTAATTTTACACGTGCCTATAATGGCAGATGTAGATATGATTGATAGGACTGCAGTAGTGCCATTTAAGGTATAACCTATTATAATATTAGTTCTAATTAATATAGACTGTGGCCTTGTTAAACTATAGTGTGATGATTAGCACTGTTAGTGGAAACTAGTTAGAGTAGAATAGTTATATTAACTCTGCTAGTTAAGAATAGATTAGTGAAGTGTTGATAAGCTTTACTAGTTGAGAATTGAGTAATGAGGGATAATTGGGATCTTCCCGTAGGTGTCCCTGGTGGGCGGGGTTCCGCATTCTGTTTATTGGTCTTTTCTTTGTCATAGCCTGATTCGGCCCTAGGTGGGTAGCTAATCTGCTCTAGGACATAGTTTAGTTAGCTAAAGATCATTAAGCAAGGCGATAGGCTTACACTCAGCCGAAAGGATCAGTGACTAGTACTATCACCAGATGTGTTGTTTCTATCCTAGGTTCCCTACCAGATCCAAGGAAACTCAACAAGTTTTTGGGAAAGATACAAATCCCATTCGGAAGAACACCAGTTCAACAATCAATAAAGTTGCATACAGAACGTAACTAAAGCTAGAAGGAAGTTGATTCACCAAAGAGAGTGATGATTACTGATGCACCACACATCAGACAGTAGTAACTAACTGAGAACATTACTGATAATAGTTACCTAGTGTGATATAATCTCGTGTAATAGAACACAAGACATGATACTTGAGGCTAGATAGACACGAGTAAGGATCAAGTACATTAAAAATTAACATTAATCTGTGTACACACTACAAAGGACTTGTGCATTTTTTTAAGGAACGATAGGAACGGACATTGTGTAGGGTGCAACCGGTCCATGATTAACTGTTTATACCACTGGTGTCTATTTCGGATGTTCATGAAATGGGATTACCAGAGGTCTACAGAGGCAAATCAGTATCCAGCAGGATGGTTTCGGCGCTGGGTGAGAAGTACATGTTCTGACGTAACGTGCTGTGGTCTATCCTTGTTGGGATCAGCTGACTGGGTTGTTGTCTGAGAGTCCGATTCTACACACTTTATAGAACACGTCACACATTTTCTTCGCATACACGTCTCATACACGTTACACTTTTCTTTTAATAAATTAATCTTTATTTATTTCTAGAAGCAAGAGTTGTTGAGTATGTTGCGTTGGGAAGTATGAGAGGGGGCATAGTACGACAGTGAGTGAGTGATAGGATAAGGTGTCCATAGGCTGATGGAGTGTGTTGGACGGAAGCTGGTGGATTCTCCAGAATATTGAGAGGGAAAAAATATTATAATGTGGGTGTCGGCTCTCTTCACTCCAGGGACGACACTGTAAAGGAGGACACGACATTATTGGGGGCTCGTCCGGGATCTCTCGTAAACGGAATCTTTGGACAGCGGGATCTCTCGTAAACGGAATCCTTGGACAGCGGGATCTCTCGTAAACGGAATTTTTGGACAGCGGGATCTCCCGTAAACGGAATCCTTGGACAGCGAGATCTCCTGCAAACAGGAACCTTTGACAGTGGGATCTTCTGACAACGGGGTCTTTGGACACGGGATCCTTAGTTATAAGAGGGAGATATCATTTTGGAGAATCCAGCTAGAGTGAATGTGGATAGGGGTTAGGACTAATTAATATCTTACCTGTTCACACTTCACACGTCTGCATAGGTCTGTGGTCCTGACTCTACTCTTGTCACTGAGTGAATGTGCTGTGTGTAGTAATATCTAGATTTATAGTACTTGTTCATATATCTGTATAGTAATTTGCAGTTATATTGTACTAGACCTGCTAGCTTACCTCTCTGTATAATGGCCACCCCTAAACTAACCACGTTAGAATTAAAGGCAAAGGGGGAAGAAATGGGATTGGGGGGTTCTGCTCTAACGGATTACATACAGGAAGTGGAGAGAGAGTATCGTCAAGCAGAACGGGAAGATCGAAAGGCCGAGCTGGAATTGAGAAGGATGGAGTTGGAACAAGCAGCTAAGAAATTGGAAGCTGAGCAAGCAGCTAGGAAATTGGAAGCTGAGCAAGCAGCTAGGAAATTTGAAGCTGAACAAGCAGCTAGGAAATTAGAAGCTGAACAAGAAGCACAGAAGAGGGAGCACGAGTACCGGATGCGGGAACTCGAGCTCAAGAGTCAATCTAATGGAGAAACTGAGGGAGCAGTTGGAGGTTCCTCTATCCCAGGATCAACACCAGTAGGTGGACATGGGTACCATGCTATGAAGTTTCCTTTAGCGGTCTACGAGGAGGACAAAGAGAAGATTGACCAGTACCTTCAACGCTTCGAGGCTATGTCAGTTGCTATGGGTCTGGAGCGTAACAAATGGAATCTTAAGCTATCCCAGGGTTTACGCGGGACCGGATACGAGGTTTATACTCGCCTGCCACCAGGACATGAGAACAATTATGATGAGTTAAAGACGGCTCTGCTGAAACGATTCGAGGTTACGTCACATACCTACCGGAAAAAATTTCGAGCAGCGAATCGAGAACCGGGGGAGTTGTTTGCCGCCTACAGTTTGCGTCTAAAATCTTATCTCCATAAGTGGATGGATTTGGCTGGGTTCGCACATGACTATGAGAGTCTGGAAGAGCTCATGGTGGTCGACCAGCTGAAGAAGCAAATGTCTAAACCTCTCAGGACGTTCCTGGGAGAACAAGGAGCGGAACATATTGACCTCGTGACTAAATTAGCAGAACGGTTCGTCGCGGTACATGGGGAGGCAGGGGAAAACCTTTCCACCAACACCAAAAGTCAAGAGAAACATGACAAGAAGAAAGCCAAAAACTCAGGAACCAAAAAGTGGGAACCTTATGTGCAAAAATCAGAGGATAGTTCAGAGAAGAAGAAGGAGGGAAGCAAGAGCACTTCAAGCTCCACACCTAAACGACCGTGGTCGGAGAAGTGGTGTTCAATTTGTAAGTCACCCTCTCACAATACGAGGGACTGCAAATCGAAGGCTAAGAACCCTCACTTCGCAGCATGTCAAGTGACTTCCAAGGAGGTTGTCACGGAATATGCCAAGGTCAACAAGGAAGCTCGCCACCAGGAGAGCTCACTCAAGTCCGACAATAGAAAATCTAGGACAGGGAAATGGTGCAACCACTGCAAGTCAAACACGCACAATGCTATTGACTGCAGGGGAAAGTCAGGAGACACTCAATTCGTCGTGTGCCCCGGGAAACCTAAGGTGGAGCCCACCGAACAGGTCGAGGCCGAGGAAGAGACTCCAGACCAGGAAAAACCACCTGTAGTGGAATTGGTAGAGGTTAACGGTCGTCAAGTGGAGTGTTTATACGACACAGGACTGGACGGGGAGGCCGTGATTTCTGCGGATCTGGTACATCCAGAACAATTCACAGGTGAGACATTGGATATACAGCCTGCACAGAAGAGTGCTGTAACCATGAAGTTGCCCATTGCTAATGTGGAGATTCGCTCAAGGTACGTCACCGGCACCACCAAGGCCGCGGTATTGACCGATCCCATTTTTCCAGTCATCCTAGGTTGCCGGTATGTCTTTCTGGGAATGCCCAGGGAGCCAATCCATATGGGAGCAATGCAGACTCGCTCTCAGACGAGAACGGAAGAGGCAGACGCAATTGTGACTAACCCAATGCCGGGGGAGCTACGAACTGCCCAGAGTGAGGATGATACTTTACGTCCTTGCTACAAAAAGCTGCAGAAAAGTGCTAATCCACCAGGACGGGGGCAGTACTACATGAAGAATAGGATACTCTACAGGAGAGCAGGAAGGGGAGACAACCTATACGGTCAGTTGGTCGTCCCAAAAGCTCACAGGTCCCAGATTCTTCATATGGGGCATACCATCTCCTTTAGTGGACATATGGGTATTGCCGCCACCATGCAGCGGATTTCCTGCCACTACTATTGGCCGGGAATGACAGATGATGTGCGTCGGTATGTGAAGTCATGCCCTGAGTGCCAGAGGGTGGCACCGAAACACTGGACAGCACCGGTGGTGTTGGGTGAGATGCCCATCATGAACTCTCCTTTCGAGAGGGTAGCCATCGATATCGTGGGTCCACTTCCCAGGACTAGGAAGAGGAACATGTATATACTCACAATGGTGGATTGCTGTACAATGTGGGGTGAGGCTATACCGTTGACCACGATTGACTCGAAAAGAGTGGCGGACGCACTGATGGAGGCCTTTACCAGATTAGGCTTTCCGGATCAAATTCTGATGGACAATGGATCTCAGTTTTGTGGAAAACTCATGGAGGAGGTATTTAGGGTGTTTCACTCTAACCACATACATACCAGCCCTTACCACCCTCAAGCCAATGGACAAGTAGAGCGTTTCAACGGCACGTTGATGACATTGCTCAGGAAATTAGCGCAGGAAAAACCTGATAGGTGGGATGAATATATCCCAGCAGCACTCTTTGCCTATCGGGAAGTTCCTCATGGCTCAACAGGACTACCACCCGCTACGTTGCTGTTTGGTCGTCCAATCAAAGGACCGTTGGAAGCCATGTTGAGGAGTTGGACTGAAGAGGGGACGTCAGAAGAAGTGATCTCATCCTATTGTCAAAGACTGCCTCATGATAGAACACCACCATGACGTGGGGGTCAACCTCAGATAGAGTTGAGTGAACATAGTGCCCGGGATCAGGGCAGGATAGATGAGAGAAAAGGGGGACTATTAACTAGTCCTCACACGAAGGCGTTGACCAGATAGTTAGCACTACTGGTCACGACAGAATCACGCCTGCGTGATAGCAACGATTAGCACTCAAAGCAAAGCCAGCTAATAGGGGCGTGCTAACTGACCTAGCACGCAGGGAGCCGAAGGGCGTATGAAGGTCCTTCCGCGAGGCGTGTAGCGACGCGAGTGAAGCAAGTCAGACTGGGGACGGACTCTGTAGTGTTTACATCGTATAGAATAGATATGTGTTTTCATGTAGCCTAGTAGATAGAGAATAGCTATAGGGGTTAGGAAAACTATTGATAGAGAATATTGTGACTTTATGTGTGATTAGATAGCGACTGTTTTGCAATTGTAAAGAGCCAACGGCAATAAAATGTACCATTTCATTCCTCGCACACGACTGCAAGTCTCTTGTATGGTGTGGGAGAAGTAATCCGATGATGCCTGAAACATGAGTTGTTGACAGGCAATAGGATTAAATGTGGTGTCAGAAGTGCTGCTTGAACCTGAGTTCAAGCTATAACACTTACCCACGGCTCTAGACTAGGGTTACAGATAGGATATTACAAAGATTAAATGTTTAATTTGTGTCAGTGACTATGACGTGTGCAGACTAGATCGAGTTGCCGGCAGAAGTGTGCCTATCGTGATGAAATAATGTTTATTTGTGCTTATTAGAATGTTATATATTTAAATAATATGTTTTTCAAAGTTGTAAGTATTCATATTATGTTCTTCTTTCATTTATTTATGTAATTATTTATTTGTTTTTGAATAATCGTCAAAAATGATTCATGGCGGAGCAATACAAAGGTCAGCGACAGTATTGATTTTTGCAAGCTAAAAATAGCGCTGCGCCTATGACGTGGCACGATTGACAAACAGTTGGGCCTCGCCATTTGCAATCAGCATTTCAGTGTTTACATACTGGCAAGCTGCTGCCTGCCTGAATCTTTACGATATATTAACTATTATTTGTTTATTTAAGTGAGAGAATGAATATATTTATTTATTTACACATTATTATTATATTTATATTTATTTAAAAGCAGTTATTGAATTTTTTTTTTCGTACTTTTCTATTTGTTTACCGTCTGGAGGGCACTACTTTCGGCTATGCAAATTAGATTTGTCCTGCACCATCCTTACTTCCATAGATTAAACTAGGTTAGTAACGAAAGACATATTACTGTAGAACGAAGACAGGACATTGACATTAAATATTAAGTAATCGATGTTCTGTTTGTTCGTGGGCATGTTTGTGTCATTGTACCAATTTGTCAAAAATCTATTTGTCGTTTACGAGTTGGTAATTTTTGCTGCTCTGTAAAACAGGGCGAACAACAGCTGAGTAAGAACGTGAGTGTGTGCCGATGTGCCAAACAGGGTGACCTGAGTAGAAAACGCGTGTGTATTCCGGGGTGCCAAACAACGGGACCGGTGTTGCTGACGTGTTGTTCCTTGTTCTGGGGAACATTAAGTTGAGTAAAACCTACGTTTTTGGCATGCATTGTGATTAATAGTGCATCTCTTTTTCAGCGTGTATTGTACGAACAGATTTTGTGCTCTTATTTTTGGAGAATACGATTTTCCAGATTGTAAACAAATAGTACAATTTGTGGTGCTCAGATATTAAATAACATAGCATATCAAAGAATAATAACTAATTGAAGCAGTCAGTTAAAGTCAACGCGAGCCAATCCCCCAACAACATGGCTACTCTAGCTGACTTCATTAAAGCAGGCAAAGAATTGCAATACACAGGTAAAGAGCTAGAAGACTATGCTGATAAGAAATTTAAAGAAGCAAAGGATGCAGAAAGAGATGAACGCGCACTAGAAAGACAACATCAATTAGAATTAAAACAGAAGCAATTAGAACATGATAAGGAAATTAAGCAACAACAGTTACAACAAGATAAGGAAATTAAACAGAAGACATTAGATCAGGAGAGAGAATTAAAGCAAAAAGAAATAGATGAAATGGCAAGAGTTAAGGAAAAACAAATACAAGTAGAATCAGAGACACAATTAAAGATGAAAGAGATGGATGTAGACTCACACGCAGAGATCTCTGCCACTAAACGTAAAAGTCAACAAGAAGAAAATAAGTTCAACAAATACAAAAATATTATCAAAGCATATTGTAAAGAGGATTCAATATCTGCCTGGACAGAAAATGTCGAGTATCAGTTTAAATATCACCAAGTTCCTTTAGAGATGTGGGCTATGATTTATATGAAGAACCTGAGTGGTGAGCCCCTTAAAGTAATAGAATCTATACCAACCGATCTTAGATCTGACTACCAATACATCCGTGATAGGATTATGCAACACTTTTTACTTGATGCCCCTGGGTATCAGGTTCAGTTCTCAACTTTAAAACCTAAACCTACTGAGACTTTCATTGACTACGTCTCAAACGTTCAAAGTGTACTAAATAGGTGGCTTAAAGCAGCTAACATAGGAAAAGACTTTGATAAATTAAAAAACTTAATAACTATGGATAAAGTAATATCCACGATACCATCCTCTTTTGCTAAATTTTTGCAGCAGTCAGACATTGAAACCATACAACAGTTTGAAAAGAAAGGGTCAGCATATTTTTCTTCAAACAGAAATATTTTTAAAACTTCAAATGACTCTGAAATAGTTTCTTTTGTAAAAGATCAATCTAAAAACTATCAGAGCAATAGAAAACCATTTAATAAATTTGACAAGAAAGATAGAAAAATTTCAAAATTTATCCACTGTCACCTTTTACATGACACTGATTCAATGTGTGACAAATCGCCGAGTTATCCGGCACATCTTGAAAATGTTATTAAGAAGCAACAGAACAAAAGATCTGCATACCGGCGGGCCATTAAATGTTTTTTTTTGGTTCCAGCTACGGCCACTATTCAAATAAGTGCCTTGGCCGCCAACGTATGAAAGCCAACAATGCTATTTTACTTGATACATCTTCTGATAGTGGTAGTGAGACTGAGTGTGATGTTGAAAATGAATTACCGGTTAACCAAACGGAAGAGGTGTGTTGTGTAAACGATGTGTTGAGTTTTGACAGTTGTGAGCGATGTCACCATTTTCATGCTGACGGAAAATTAGAATGTGGACATACAGTTCCATGCTCAACTGAGAGCGTGAATGCAGCCTTAGCCTCCAGAGGCAATTTAGAGTTCCACAATGCAATGGTCAATGATAGACCATGCCAATGTTTGCTAGATAGCGGTAGTACCCTTATTGGTCTCAGAAAGGAACTGGTGAGTCAAGAGGATTATACAGGTGACTCTGTCAAATGCCGAACCTTTTCGGGTAACATTGAAATTTACCCTTTGGCCAATGCCCGTATTAACACTCCTTTCCTTTCGGGTACATTTACTTGTGCTATACTTGACAACCCTTGTACTGACCTAATTCTGGGTTGCTTACCTCAACTAAAACAATGTACTAGCGATGAAATAACTGCATGGAACCAACTGAATGCAGTTAATGCAACAACCAGAGCAGACACTATAAAACATAAAGATAAGAGACTACTGGTGCTTTCTCCATCTAGCACTGATGATACCAACAGACAAAAAGTCATAGAACATCAGAAAGCTGATCCTAGTTTGTCTCCTTATTTAAAATTATTGAAAGAACGAGCCAAAATGACAAAGAACGCATCAGGGTTCTTCAGATTAAATAGTGGCATTCTTACTAAACATTTTACTACTGGTAACCATAACATTCAGCAAACGGTGTTACCTGTACAACATCGCATAACTGTGCTAAAGATTGCACATGAGTCACCGTTTGCTGGCCATCTTGCATATGACAAAACCAGGGCCAGAATTCAGGCTCATTTTTATTGGCCAGGTTTTTGCAATGATATTAAATTATTTTGTCGTTCGTGTAATGTCTGTCAACAGTTAGTACGAAAGGGTAAACATGTTACAGCTGAAGTACAACCTTCTACACTGGCTTCTAGACCATTTGAGAGTGTGGCGGTATATATTGTTGGACCCCTGAATCAGGTGTCCAGCAAAGGAAATCGCTTCATATCAACGATGGTCGACCTATTTACAAGGCCAAAAAAGGGGCGAGAACAATTGAACTTGAACCAGATCAAGACATACTTCTCTTGCTTACTGACAAACGAAATTTATTATTGACTTCATGGCAAGGGCCATTCAAGGTGGTACGTAAAGTTTCAGATGGTGACTATGAAATATCAATAAACGGAAACTTAAAGATATTCCATGTCAACATGTTGAAACCTTACTATTCACGACAAGAGACAGAAGTAGAGACAGACAAACACAGTGCACTCACACCAAGTGATCAGACGACAGACATACACAACGCAACTACACTAGTTAGCGAGACTGGCATATCCGACGAGCATACACGTAGCGAGAATACAGAATACACACTTAGCACCACCACCGTACTGAATCAGGTAGACGACGACGGAATGGAACTACCAGTTCCTATTGTAGACAAGACTGCTACATTAGATAGCATACATATAGAATAGGGACTAACAGACAGTCAACGACGACAATTAGTAGAATTAGTAACGGAATACAAAGACATATTCTCTGACATTCCAGGTAGGACGGACAGAATCGAACACTCCATTCTTCTTACGGACTCTAAGCCTATTAAATGCAGGCCGTACTCAATCCCACTAAGCTATAGGGAAAATCTAAATAAGGAAATTCTGAATTTAGAGGCTAGTGGGATCATCCAGAAATCCACCTCTGAGTACTCTTTTCCAATTGTTCTAGTTAAGAAGAAAGATTCTACAATTCGTCTGTGCGTGGACTATCGAAAGCTCAACAACGTCACCAAGATCGACGCAGAGCCAATTCCTTCCTGCGAAGATCTTATTCTTGACATGTCCACCTCCAAAATCTTTTCTAAATTAGATCTCACTAAGGGATATTGGCAAGTCCCTATGAAGTCTCAATCCATCCATCTTACTGCTTTCTCAACACCTTTAGGACTGTACGAGTGGCGTTTTCTTCCTTTCGGACTTCGAAACGCTCCTGCCACGTTCGTACGCTTAACTAGAGATCTACTTCATGGAGTGACGAATACAGTGACCTATATAGATGATATATGTGTCCATACTGATGACTGGACAACACACCTACTGAAACTGAGACATGTCTTTAATAGGTTGCGACTCTTCGGGCTCACTGTCAAACCGAGCAAAGTCGAATTGGGCCTAAAAGAAATAGAATTCTTGGGTCATGTCATTTCTCAAGGTCAACTAAAGACTGACCAGAAAATTATTACCAAAATTATGAATCTGACCATGCCTACCACCAAGAAACAGGTCAGAAGCCTTTTGGGGTTAGTGAATTACTATAGTAAATTTATTCCAAATTTAGCGGAGATTACAAGTGTATTTTCCAATGTTTTAAAAGCTTCTGTAAAATTGGATGTTAAAGATGCATTATTAATTTCTGCATTGTCAAAATTGAAAATTTGGTTAGTAATGTTCCAATCCTCCGCTTGCCTAATCCGAGGCTCGTTTATTATCTTAGGACAGATGCCAGCAGGATCTCCATCGCTGCAGTACTAGGCCAATTTTACGAGGGCATCTTCCATCCGATTTGCTACGTGAGCCGTAAGATCACACCCACCGAGTCCAGATATTCCATATCCGAGTTGGAAGCCCTAAGCGTCATCTATGCGGTGAGAGGGCTGCATCGATTCCTGTCGGGTGTGCACTTCATTGTCCAGACTGACAACTCCCCAATAACGGTCATGCAGAATGGTGTACATCGAAATGACCGAATATACAGGTGGTCGCTAATACTGCAAAATTACACCTTTAGTATAGAACATATTAAGGGGAAAGATAACATCTTGGCTGATACCCTTAGTCGACCATCTGATGTAGCAATACCAGAAATTTCCACATAAGAATATATTGTAATATATGTTATTTTAGTACAGTCAAATATTCTATGTGAAATATGTTAGAAATACATGAATATTGTGTGCTGAACTAAGTACCAAAAACATTGACCTGCTATGTGTCTGTAGACATCAAAAGTAAGAACTTTACTCTGGGAACAAATATATCACTTTGTGAACTAGGATAGCTTATTACTTGCTAAGCTCCAAATATGTTCCAGTGAAGTAGTTGTGTTAAACAGAGAAAAACAGTGTCAGATGATTATATACATACAGACACGAGAATAGTAGTCTACAAACGAACTCTACAGGTGCAATATCCATAGAGCAAATATGACTGTGTAATGGATTTCAAATACCCAGAATAATTGTATAGATATCATGCCAATGAAAACGTGTTTCTGAACATTAATGGCAACGACTAACCTGAGGTATTTAAAGACCATGTATATATAAACTTAATGTGATATGTATCATAATGTTTTAATATAGTGATAAAATATAGATAGATTATGTCATTTTAATCTATAGTTAGATTTAGATAATATAATACTTTTTCATTTTACTTTAGATAGATTATCAAGTTACATATTCATTTAGCTTTAAAAGTAGATTAGGAGAGTAATTTAAACATGACAACTAATTATAAGAAGTTTAGATAGGAATAGTATCATTCAGTTTATTATATTTCACTTTGTTTCATTTCATTTGATTTCATTCCATCTTAACCAATCCATTTAACAAACGTTATCATTTAGTAATATGATTAGATTACACCATAATAGAATAGAAATATTATACACTTAAAGATACATCATTTTCACCATATAGAATAAGAATATTAATCATATAGTTTGTCTCATTTAAAAACATTAGTTAGAATATGTTATATTTCACATTCCCCATTTTAGAAAGGGATGTAACTTATTACATTTTCACATTACCCATTTCACAAAGAGACATAACTCATCTCACATCAATTTCATTTCACATAGGTAAATTCCATCCCTTAAATTAGATAAATATTAGGAGTAATGTAAGCTTATTTTAGAATTAATGTGACAGATAGATTAAAATAGGCAACGTATTAAATGTATATTTATAGAACTAGTATTAGTATGTGAGTATTTAGAGTAATATTTCATTAGAATAGAGTGATTAATAATACCAGGGTACAAACCATCAACCCGTTTTTTCTTACATGTAAATATGTTGTAAATACTTGACGTGTGCAACGGGTGATGCACAGTCATTAGGCTCAACTCTGTGAAACTGAGCCAAACTTGTACAGTGTCACTCCAAGGTTTTTAAATAACTATGAGAGTAAAACATGCGTGACAAAAATGAGAGAGAAAGTTATGTGACAGAAATGAAGGTAAAAGATGTGTGACAAAGGTGAGGGTGAAAGATGTGTGACAGAAATGAGGATGAAAGAAGTGTGATAGAAATGAGGATGAAAGAAGTGTAACAGAAATGAGGATGAAAGGTTTGTGACAGAAATGAGGGTAAAAGATGTGTGCCAATAGTGAGGGTAAAAGAAGTGTGACATAAGGGAAGGTGAAAGATGTGTGACAGAAGTGTGAAAGAGAGAACAAATGTAAAATATACAGGAGAGAGTGAGAACAGTCAGCGGATTTTTTCTGCCGCTCAACAAGACTTTTTAATTTTGATTGCCGTCAAATGTTGGTTTCAATGTTGAAAATGTGTTGTAATGAATGTATTTTGAGTATTTTAGTTTAGGATCTTAGTGAAAGTATTTTGAGTCTCATAAGACAGAAACGTAGTCACAGATTTGTATTATACACATGTTTGTGACCACAGTTAAATGTATTATGGCACTTGAAAAACTAACTTACATACACATGATAGTTAGATATACATGTTAGAGTGTAGATTATACATTTAATTACATCCAAACACACAAACAACCAGAAAAACAAACATATAAATTGCATACACTTTTATTAGATCAAAGGGAGATAACTTCGGGTCAGGGGACATAATAGACAACGAAACACTAACTTAACAGTGAAATGTGACTTTACACGCGGAAGCGAGATAGGTAAAGCCTGTCGCGCACAGCTTGTGTAATGGTTGGTTAATATTATATGGGGGACATGAAGCAATTCATGTGTTGACCTTCAGAAAGTCAACTTTGTATGGGTAGTGAGTTAATTTACTATTTGAGGGCAGGTCTTATAAGACAACGGTCCGGTTCAGACATACCTCTAATGAATATAATATTGCGGTTGAGAAGAGGGCTCACGCCAACCAGACAAGTTTGTGGCGATTGCCAGTAGCCAAGTAAAGTGATGCTACATTGTGACATTAGTCAGTAGGTCTATTAGGTAGCCCAAAGCCAGGTTATCTACAGTCTTTGACAAAAATTAGACACACTAATTTTTTTAGAAACCTCTTGCGTCACAACCAATGAGTCAAAGTTGATGACGCAACACAAGAGGGGTGGGTGTGTGTCAAAGACTGCCTCATGATAGAACACCACCAGGACGTGGGGGTCAACCTCAGATAGAGTTGAGTGAACATAGTGCCCGGGATCAGGGCAGGATAGATGAGAGAAAAGGGGGACTATTAACTAGTCCTCACACGAAGGCGTTGACCAGATAGTTAGCACTACTGGTCACGACAGAATCACGCCTGCGTGATAGCAACGATTAGCACTCAAAGCAAAGCCAGCTAATAGGGGCGTGCTAACTGACCTAGCACGCAGGGAGCCGAAGGGCGTATGAAGGTCCTTCCGCGAGGCGTGTAGCGACGCGAGTGAAGCAAGTCAGACTGGGGACGGACTCTGTAGTGTTTACATCGTATAGAATAGATATGTGTTTTCATGTAGCCTAGTAGATAGAGAATAGCTATAGGGGTTAGGAAAACTATTGATAGAGAATATTGTGACTTTATGTGTGATTAGATAGCGACTGTTTTGCAATTGTAAAGAGCCAACGGCAATAAAATGTACCATTTCATTCCTCGCACACGACTGCAAGTCTCTTGTATGGTGTGGGAGAAGTAATCCGATGATGCCTGAAACATGAGTTGTTGACAGGCAATAGGATTAAATGTGGTGTCAGAAGTGCTGCTTGAACCTGAGTTCAAGCTATAACACTTACCCACGGCTCTAGACTAGGGTTACAGATAGGATATTACAAAGATTAAATGTTTAATTTGTGTCAGTGACTATGACGTGTGCAGACTAGATCGAGTTGCCGGCAGAAGTGTGCCTATCGTGATGAAATAATGTTTATTTGTGCTTATTAGAATGTTATATATTTAAATAATATGTTTTTCAAAGTTGTAAGTATTCATATTATGTTCTTCTTTCATTTATTTATGTAATTATTTATTTGTTTTTGAATAATCGTCAAAAATGATTCATGGCGGAGCAATACAAAGGTCAGCGACAGTATTGATTTTTTGCAAGCTAAAAATAGCGCTGCGCCTGTGACGTGGCACGATTGACAAACAGTTGGGCCTCGCCATTTGCAATCAGCATTTCAGTGTTTACATACTGGCAAGCTGCTGCCTGCCTGAATCTTTACGATATATTAACTATTATTTGTTTATTTAAGTGAGAGAATGAATATATTTATTTATTTACACATTATTATTATATTTATATTTATTTAAAAGCAGTTATTGAATTTTTTTTTTCGTACTTTTCTATTTGTTTACCGTCAGGAGGGCACTACTTTCGGCTATGCAAATTAGATTTGGCCTGCACCATCCTTACTTCCATAGATTAAACTAGGTTAGTAACGAAAGACATATTACTGTAGAACGAAGACAGGACATTGACATTAAATATTAAGTAATCGATGTTCTGTTTGTTCGTGGGCATGTTTGTGTCATTGTACCAATTTGTCAAAAATCTATTTGTCGTTTACGAGTTGGTAATTTTTGCTGCTCTGTAAAACAGGGCGAACAACAGCTGAGTAAGAACGTGAGTGTGTGCCGATGTGCCAAACAGGGTGACCTGAGTAGAAAACGCGTGTGTATTCCGGGGTGCCAAACAACGGGACCGGTGTTGCTGACGTGTTGTTCCTTGTTCTGGGGAACATTAAGTTGAGTAAAACCTACGTTTTTGGCATGCATTGTGATTAATAGTGCATCTCTTTTTCAGCGTGTATTGTACGAACAGATTTTGTGCTCTTATTTTTGGAGAATACGATTTTCCAGATTGTAAACAAATAGTACAATTTGTGGTGCTCAGATATTAAATAACATAGCATATCAAAGAATAATAACTAATTGAAGCAGTCAGTTAAAGTCAACGCGAGCCAATCCCCCAACAACATGGCTACTCTAGCTGACTTCATTAAAGCAGGCAAAGAATTGCAATACACAGGTAAAGAGCTAGAAGACTATGCTGATAAGAAATTTAAAGAAGCAAAGGATGCAGAAAGAGATGAACGCGCACTAGAAAGACAACATCAATTAGAATTAAAACAGAAGCAATTAGAACATGATTATGAAATTAAGCAACAACAGTTACAACAAGATAAGGAAACTAAACAGAAGACATTAGATCAGGAGAGAGAATTAAAGCAAAAAGAAATAGATGAAATGGCAAGAGTTAAGGAAAAACAAATACAAGTAGAATCAGAGACACAATTAAAGATGAAAGAGATGGATGTAGACTCACACGCAGAGATCTCTGCCACTAAACTTAAAAGTCAACAAGAAGAAAATAAGTTCAACAAATACAAAAATATTATCAAAGCATATTGTAAAGAGGATTCAATATCTGCCTGGACAGAAAATGTCGAGTATCAGTTTAAATATCACCAAGTTCCTTTAGAGATGTGGGCTATGATTTATATGAAGAACCTGAGTGGTGAGCCCCTTAAAGTAATAGAATCTATACCAACCGATCTTAGATCTGACTACCAATACATCCGTGATAGGATTATGCAACACATTTTACTTGATGCCCCTGGGTATCAGGTTCAGTTCTCAACTTTAAAACCTAAACCTACTGAGACTTTCATTGACTACGTCTCAAACGTTCAAAGTGTACTAAATAGGTGGCTTAAAGCAGCTAACATAGGAAAAGACTTTGATAAATTAAAAAACTTAATAACTATGGATAAAGTAATATCCACGATACCATCCTCTTTTGCTAAATTTTTGCAGCAGTCAGACATTGAAACCATACAACAGTTTGAAAAGAAAGGGTCAGCATATTTTTCTTCAAACAGAAATATTTTTAAAACTTCAAATGACTCTGAAATAGTTTCTTTTGTAAAAGATCAATCTAAAAACTATCAGAGCAATAGAAAACCATTTAATAAATTTGACAAGAAAGATAGAAAAATTTCAAAATTTATCCACTGTCACCTTTTACATGACACTGATTCAATGTGTGACAAATCGCCGAGTTATCCGGCACATCTTGAAAATGTTATTAAGAAGCAACAGAACAAAAGATCTGCATACCGGCGGGCCATTAAATGTTTTTTTTGTTCCAGCTACGGCCACTATTCAAATAAGTGCCTTGGCCGCCAACGTATGAAAGCCAACAATGCTATTTTACTTGATAGATCTTCTGATAGTGGTAGTGAGACTGAGTGTGATGTTGAAAATGAATTACCGGTTAACCAAACGGAAGAGGTGTGTTGTGTAAACGATGTGTTGAGTTTTGACAGTTGTGAGCGATGTCACCATTTTCATGCTGACGGAAAATTAGAATGTGGACATACAGTTCCATGCTCAACTGAGAGCGTGAATGCAGCCTTAGCCTCCAGAGGCAATTTAGAGTTCCACAATGCAATGGTCAATGATAGACCATGCCAATGTTTGCTAGATAGCGGTAGTACCCTTATTGGTCTCAGAAAGGAACTGGTGAGTCAAGAGGATTATACAGGTGACTCTGTCAAATGCCGAACCTTTTCGGGTAACATTGAAATTTACCCTTTGGCCAATGCCCGTATTAACACTCCTTTCCTTTCGGGTACATTTACTTGTGCTATACTTGACAACCCTTGTACTGACCTAATTCTGGGTTGCTTACCTCAACTAAAACAATGTACTAGCGATGAAATAACTGCATGGAACCAACTGAATGCAGTTAATGCAACAACCAGAGCAGACACTATAAAACATCAAGATAAGAGACTACTGGTGCTTTCTCCATCTAGCACTGATGATACCAACAGACAAAAAGTCATAGAACATCAGAAAGCTGATCCTAGTTTGTCTCCTTATTTAAAATTATTGAAAGAACGAGCCAAAATGACAAAGAACGCATCAGGGTTCTTCAGATTAAATAGTGGCATTCTTACTAAACATTTTACTACTGGTAACCATAACATTCAGCAAACGGTGTTACCTGTACAACATCGCATAACTGTGCTAAAGATTGCACATGAGTCACCGTTTGCTGGCCATCTTGCATATGACAAAACCAGGGCCAGAATTCAGGCTCATTTTTATTGGCCAGGTTTTTGCAATGATATTAAATTATTTTGTCGTTCGTGTAATGTCTGTCAACAGTTAGTACGAAAGGGTAAACATGTTACAGCTGAAGTACAACCTTCTACACTGGCTTCTAGACCATTTGAGAGTGTGGCGGTATATATTGTTGGACCCCTGAATCAGGTGTCCAGCAAAGGAAATCGCTTCATATCAACGATGGTCGACCTATGTACAAGGCCAAAAAAGGGGCGAGAACAATTGAACTTGAACCAGATCAAGACATACTTCTCTTGCTTACTGACAAACGAAATTTATTATTGACTTCATGGCAAGGGCCATTCAAGGTGGTACGTAAAGTTTCAGATGGTGACTATGAAATATCAATAAACGGAAACTTAAAGATATTCCATGTCAACATGTTGAAACCTTACTATTCACGACAAGAGACAGAAGTAGAGACAGACAAACACAGTGCACTCACACCAAGTGATCAGACGACAGACATACACAACGCAACTACACTAGTTAGCGAGACTGGCATATCCGACGAGCATACACGTAGCGAGAATACAGAATACACACTTAGCACCACCACCGTACTGAATCAGGTAGACGACGACGGAATGGAACTACCAGTTCCTATTGTAGACAAGACTGCTACATTAGATAGCATACATATAGAATAGGGACTAACAGACAGTCAACGACGACAATTAGTAGAATTAGTAACGGAATACAAAGACATATTCTCTGACATTCCAGGTAGGACGGACAGAATCGAACACTCCATTCTTCTTACGGACTCTAAGCCTATTAAATGCAGGCCGTACTCAATCCCACTAAGCTATAGGGAAAATCTAAATAAGGAAATTCTGAATTTAGAGGCTAGTGGGATCATCCAGAAATCCACCTCTGAGTACTCTTTTCCAATTGTTCTAGTTAAGAAGAAAGATTCTACAATTCGTCTGTGCGTGGACTATCGAAAGCTCAACAACGTCACCAAGATCGACGCAGAGCCAATTCCTTCCTGCGAAGATCTTATTCTTGACATGTCCACCTCCAAAATCTTTTCTAAATTAGATCTCACTAAGGGATATTGGCAAGTCCCTATGCAGTCTCAATCCATCCATCTTACTGCTTTCTCAACACCTTTAGGACTGTACGAGTGGCGTTTTCTTCCTTTCGGACTTCGAAACGCTCCTGCCACGTTCGTACGCTTAACTAGAGATCTACTTCATGGAGTGACGAATACAGTGATCTATATAGATGATATATGTGTCCATACTGATGACTGGACAACACACCTACTGAAACTGAGACATGTCTTTAATAGGTTGCGACTCTTCGGGCTCACTGTCAAACCGAGCAAAGTCGAATTGGGCCTAAAAGAAATAGAATTCTTGGGTCATGTCATTTCTCAAGGTCAACTAAAGACTGACCAGAAAATTATTACCAAAATTATGAATCTGACCATGCCTACCACCAAGAAACAGGTAAGAAGCCTTTTGGGGTTAGTGAATTACTATAGTAAATTTATTCCAAATTTAGCGGAGATTACAAGTGTATTTTCCAATGTTTTAAAAGCTTCTGTAAAATTGGATGTTAAAGATGCATTATTAATTTCTGCATTGTCAAAATTGAAAATTTTGTTTAGTAATGTTCCAATCCTCCGCTTGCCTAATCCGAGGCTCGTTTATTATCTTAGGACAGATGCCAGCAGGATCCCCATCGCTGCAGTACTAGGCCAATTTTACGAGGGCATCTTCCATCCGATTTGCTACGTGAGCCGTAAGATCACACCCACCGAGTCCAGATATTCCATATCCGAGTTGGAAGCCCTAAGCGTCATCTATGCGGTGAGAAAGCTGCATCGATTCCTGTCGGGTGTGCACTTCATTGTCCAGACTGACAACTCCCCAATAACGGTCATGCAGAATGGTGTACATCGAAATGACCGAATATACAGGTGGTCGCTAATACTGCAAAATTACACCTTTAGTATAGAACATATTAAGGGGAAAGATAACATCTTGGCTGATACCCTTAGTCGACCATCTGATGTAGCAATACCAGAAATTTCCACATAAGAATATATTGTAATATATGTTATTTTAGTACAGTCAAATATTATATGTGAAATATGTTAGAAATACATGAATATTGTGTGCTGAACTAAGTACCAAAAACATTGACCTGCTATGTGTCTGTAGACATCAAAAGTAAGAACTTTACTCTGGGAACAAATATATCACTTTGTGAACTAGGATAGCTTATTACTTGCTAAGCTCCAAATATGTTCCAGTGAAGTAGTTGTGTTAAACAGAGAAAAACAGTGTCAGATGATTATATACATACAGACACGAGAATAGTAGTCTACAAACGAACTCTACAGGTGCAATATCCATAGAGCAAATATGACTGTGTAATGGATTTCAAATACCCAGAATAATTGTATAGATATTATGCCAATGAAAACGTGTTTCTGAACATTAATGGCAACGACTAACCTGAGGTATTTAAAGACCATGTATATATAAACTTAATGTGATATGTATCATAATGTTTTAATATAGTGATAAAATATAGATAGATTATGTCATTTTAATCTATAGTTAGATTTAGATAATATAATACTTTTTCATTTTACTTTAGATAGATTATCAAGTTACATATTCATTTAGCTTTAAAAGTAGATTAGGATAGTAATTTAAACATGACAACTAATTATAAGAAGTTTAGATAGGAATAGTATCATTCAGTTTATTATATTTCACTTTGTTTCATTTCATTTGATTTCATTCCATCTTAACCAATCCATTTAACAAACGTTATCATTTAGTAATATGATTAGATTACACCATAATAGAATAGAAATATTATACACTTAAAGATACATCATTTTCACCATATAGAATAAGAATATTAATCATATAGTTTGTCTCATTTAAAAACATTAGTTAGAATATGTTATATTTCACATTCCCCATTTTAGAAAGGGACGTAACTTATTACATTTTCACATTACCCATTTCACAAAGAGACATAACTCATCTCACATCAATTTCATTTCACATAGGTAAATTCCATCCCTTAAATTAGATAAATATTAGGAGTAATGTAAGCTTATTTTAGAATTAATGTGACAGATAGATTAAAATAGGCAACGTATTAAATGTATATTTATAGAACTAGTATTAGTATGTGAGTATTTAGAGTAATATTTCATTAGAATAGAGTGATTAATAATACCAGGGTACAAACCATCAACCCGTTTTTTCTTACATGTAAATATGTTGTAAATACTTGACGTGTGCAACGGGTGATGCACAGTCATTAGGCTCAACTCTGTGAAACTGAGCCAAACTTGTACAGTGTCACTCCAAGGTTTTTAAATAACTATGAGAGTAAAACATGCGTGACAAAAATGAGAGAGAAAGTTATGTGACAGAAATGAAGGTAAAAGATGTGTGACAAAGGTGAGGGTGAAAGATGTGTGACAGAAATGAGGATGAAAGAAGTGTGATAGAAATGAGGATGAAAGAAGTGTAACAGAAATGAGGATGAAAGGTTTGTGACAGAAATGAGGGTAAAAGATGTGTGCCAATAGTGAGGGTAAAAGAAGTGTGACATAAGGGAAGGTGAAAGATGTGTGACAGAAGTGTGAAAGAGAGAACAAATGTAAAATATACAGGAGAGAGTGAGAACAGTCAGCGGATTTTTTCTGCCGCTCAACAAGACTTTTTAATTTTGATTGCCGTCAAATGTTGGTTTCAATGTTGAAAATGTGTTGTAATGAATGTATTTTGAGTATTTTAGTTTAGGATCTTAGTGAAAGTATTTTGAGTCTCATAAGACAGAAACGTAGTCACTGATTTGTATTATACACATGTTTGTGACCACAGTTAAATGTATTATGGCACTTGAAAAACTAACTTACATACACATGATAGTTAGATATACATGTTAGAGTGTAGATTATACATTTAATTAAATCCAAACACACAAACAACCAGAAAAACAAACATATAAATTGCATAAATTTTTATTAGATCAAAGGGAGATAACTTCGGGTCAGGGGACATAATAGACAACGAAACACTAACTTAACAGTGAAATGTGACTTTACACGCGGAAGCGAGATAGGTAAAGCCTGTCGCGCACAGCTTGTGTAATGGTTGGTTAATATTATATGGGGGACATGAAGCATTTCATGTGTTGACCTTCAGAAAGTCAACTTTGTATGGGTAGTGAGTTAATTTACTATTTGAGGGCAGGTCTTATAAGACAACGGTCCTGTTCAGACATACCTCTAATGAATATAATATTGCGGTTGAGAAGAGGGCTCACGCCAACCAGACAAGTTTGTGGCGATTGCCAGTAGCCAAGTAAAGTGATGCTACATTGTGACATTAGTCAGTAGGTCTATTAGGTAGCCCAAAGCCAGGTTATCTACAGTCTTTGACAAAAATTAGACACACTAATTTTTTTAGAAACCTCTTGCGTCACAACCAATGAGTCAAAGTTGATGACGCAACACAAGAGGGGTGGGTGTGTGTCAAAGACTGCCTCATGATAGAACACCACCAGGACGTGGGGGTCAACCTCAGATAGAGTTGAGTGAACATAGTGCCCGGGATCAGGGCAGGATAGATGAGAGAAAAGGGGGACTATTAACTAGTCCTCACACGAAGGCGTTGACCAGATAGTTAGCACTACTGGTCACGACAGAATCACGCCTGCGTGATAGCAACGATTAGCACTCAAAGCAAAGCCAGCTAATAGGGGCGTGCTAACTGACCTAGCACGCAGGGAGCCGAAGGGCGTATGAAGGTCCTTCCGCGAGGCGTGTAGCGACGCGAGTGAAGCAAGTCAGACTGGGGACGGACTCTGTAGTGTTTACATCGTATAGAATAGATATGTGTTTTCATGTAGCCTAGTAGATAGAGAATAGCTATAGGGGTTAGGAAAACTATTTATAGAGAATATTGTGACTTTATGTGTGATTAGATAGCGACTGTTTTGCAACTGTAAAGAGCCAACGGCAATAAAATGTACCATTTCATTCCTCGCACACGACTGCAAGTCTCTTGTATGGTGTGGGAGAAGTAATCCGATGATGCCTGAAACATGAGTTGTTGACACCTATAAATACGTGGAGGAACTGAAAGAAAAACTCCACAAGGGATGGACTCTGGCAAATAAAAACTTGAAAAAGGCCAGGAAAAGACATGCGGCTTACTACAACCGTAAGTCTAAAGAAAGATCTCTAGAGGTGGGAGACAAAGTCTTGTTGCTACTCCCAACGGGAAACAACAAACTGGAGATAGGTTGGCAAGGACCATTTCCCGTGGAAAGGGTAATATCCAGAACCAACTATCAGATCCGGATCCGGGGAAAGTCGAAGATTTTCCATATCAATCTCTTGCGGAAATACGAAGAGAGACCCGGAGACAAGGCAGCTCACCTCATGGCAATGGCAGTTGCAGTGGAGACAGAAGTGGGAACCAGCGAGGGCAGGGAATATCCCTTGGTACACCAGGAAACCTATAGGGATGTACAAGTGAACCCTGATCTGACCTCCCAGGAGAAGGAAAGGATAACCCAGGTTCTCAAGTCTCATAAGGAGATACTGACTGATAAACCAGGACGAACGAGGTTGGTTGAGTTCGATATGACTTTGACCACACAGGAGCCTGTTCGCCAAAAGGTTTACCCAGTGCCATTCTCTAAAGAAAAGGCCCTGGAGGAGGAAATACAAAAATTGCTGGAGGATGACGTGATTGCACCATCCACATCCCCATACAATGCGGGGGTGGTTTTGTTACGCAAACCAAGTGGAGAACACAGGTTGTGTATAGACTACCGACTTCTGAACAGTCACACACAATTTCAGGTGGAACCTTTGCCGAATCCAACTCAGTTATTCGCTAGGCTCCATAAGGCTCGGTACTTTTCAAAGGTGGATCTGAGTCGGGGGTACTATCAGATACCAGTCAAACCGGAGATTCGACCACTGTTAGCTTTCAGTACACCCAGTGGACACTACGAATTCAAGGTCATGCCCTTTGGACTCAGCAATGCACCTAGTGTGTTTACACGCATGATGAGAACTTTACTAGATCCGTTACAGGATCCGTCCATCATCTCATTCATGGATGATATTCTGATTTCCAGTGACAGCTTGGATGCCCACTTACAATCCTTGGAGAGAGTGTTTAATAGGCTCAAGGAAGCAGGGCTTACTGCTCGTCCAACCAAGTGCATGATTGGTTACCAAACTCTGGAATTTCTAGGCCACACCATCACTCCAGGACACATAGTCCCGGAAGAAAAGAACCTGGAGAAAATCAGAAATGCACCAAGGCCAAAAACGAAGAAGGATGTGCGATCTTTTCTCTCGTTGTGTGGGTTCTACCACACATTTATCCCACATTTCACTGAACTGGGAGCTCCGTTGACGGAAACCTTGAAAAAGGGATTCCCGGACCAAATCATTTGGACACCAGAATGTGAGAAGGCCTATAGTCAGTTAAAGGAGGCCTTGGTCAGCAAACCTGTATTACAGCTCCCTGACCTTTCCAAACAATTTGTGTTGAGAACAGATGCGAGTGGGATTGGGATTGGGGCAGCTTTGTTACAGGAAGGAAAAGACGATGCTTCGGTTTTGAAACCTGTGGCATATGCAAGTAAGAAACTTCTACAGGCAGAGAGGAATTATTCAACCGTCGAGAGAGAGTGCTTGTCCCTCGTATGGGCAGTGCAAAAATTTCAGCCATATTTGTATGGAGTTAAGTTTCGAGTCCAGTCGGATCATCAACCCCTGATGTTCCTAGCTACTTCTCAGAAGCTCAACGCACGGTGGATGCGGTGGTCGTTGTTACTTCAATCGTATAATTTCACAGTAGAGTACATTCCTGGGAAGGAAAATGTTGGAGCGGACTTCTTGTCAAGACACCCAGCTCCTGAAGAAGAGGAATGAATCATCTGGATTTAACTCATGGTGGAGAAGAGTGAGATGGACTACTCTCTTAAGAGGGGGCCTATGTCACGAGATCGCCATGAGTTAACCAGATAATAATACCGACGTTTGCTTGGCGTATATTTTCTAGGCCACAACAGTCGTACTAACAGAGTAAACACAGCGCACGGGTTACATCGGGTCAGCCCATATACACATTTTAGTGGTGAGTGAGAAGGAAGGGATACAACGCGTTGGCAGTTCATAACAGTTAAAATCACATATAATTGGCCGCTCAGGATATGGAATGGTTCCGTTTGTCATCTATAGTTCCGGACATCAGACGGAATGGAGGTTTTGACTGTCACCACCTGACAGAAAGTTGAGGGCTTGTTATTGAAAACAGTGGAACACCTGCCGGACATGAACAACGTCACGTGCACAATGTAAGCTTGTTTGGAAAACCATGATTGGCAGCTTGGTATCGAAACTCTTTGTTAGAACTCGACAGTAACTCGCTGGCTTGTTTTGGGAATCTAAACCAGTGATGACAGATCTAACATGGAGGGAGCCAGAGGGGGGATGGATCCCTGACAGGGGATGATCTGCCAATGTGCCACCTGTGTGGGGGCATAAAGGATAACGTCACGTGGCCAACTTTGGTAGTTTGCCATATAAACCCGAGTTGGGGCCAACTCGGGGGACTTGGAAATGTGGCTCTAGTCGGAGTGCAAAGGCACTGCAGTGCTTAGTGGAAATAATATCTACAGTGTGTTAATTAGTGACTTAATTTTACACGTGCCTATAATGGCAGATGTAGATATGATTGATAGGACTGCAGTAGTGCCATTTAAGGTATAACCTATTATAATATTAGTTCTAATTAATATAGACTGTGGCCTTGTTAAACTATAGTGTGATGATTAGCACTGTTAGTGGAAACTAGTTAGAGTAGAATAGTTATATTAACTATGCTAGTTAAGAATAGATTAGTGAAGTGTTGATAAGCTTTACTAGTTGAGAATTGAGTAATGAGGGATAATTGGGATCTTCCCGTAGGTGTCCCTGGTGGGCGGGGTTCCGCATTCTGTTTATTGGTCTTTTCTTTGTCATAGCCTGATTCGGCCCTAGGTGGGTAGCTAATCTGCTCTAGGACATAGTTTAGTTAGCTAAAGATCATTAAGCAAGGCGATAGGCTTACACTCAGCCGAAAGGATCAGTGACTAGTACTATCACCAGATGTGTTGTTTCAACAAGTTTTTGGGAAAGATACAAATCCCATTCGGAAGAACACCAGTTCAACAATCAATAAAGTTGCATACAGAACGTAACTAAAGCTAGAAGGAAGTTGATTCACCAAAGAGAGTGATGATTACTGATGCACCACACATCAGACAGTAGTAACTAACTGAGAACATTACTGATAATAGTTACCTAGTGTGATATAATCTCGTGTAATAGAACACAAGACATGATACTTGAGGCTAGATAGACACGAGTGAGGATCAAGTACATTAAAAATTAACATTAATCTGTGTACACACTACAAAGGACTTGTGCATTTTTTTAAGGAACGATAGGAACGGACATTGTGTAGGGTGCAACCGGTCCATGATTAACTGTTTATACCACCGGTGTCTATTTCGGATGTTCATGAAATGGGATTACCAGAGGTCTACAGAGGCAAATCAGTATCCAGCAGGATGGTTTCGGCGCTGGGTGAGAAGTACATGTTCTGACGTAACGTGCTGTGGTCTATCCTTGTTGGGATCAGCTGACTGGGTTGTTGTCTGAGAGTCCGATTCTACACACTTTATAGAACACGTCACACATTTTCTTCGCATACACGTCTCATACACGTTACACTTTTCTTTTAATAAATTAATCTTTATTTATTTCTAGAAGCAAGAGTTGTTGAGTATGTTGCGTTGGGAAGTATGAGAGGGGGCATAGTACGACAGTGAGTGAGTGATAGGATAAGGTGTCCATAGGCTGATGGAGTGTGTTGGACGGAAGCTGGTGGATTCTCCAGAATATTGAGAGGGAAAAAATATTATAATGTGGGTGTCGGCTCTCTTCACTCCAGGGACGACACTGTAAAGGAGGACACGACAGAAGTGTCCGAAGAAAAGGTGCTAGACGTAGTCATGTAACTGTGGTGACACTACTAGGTGCACCATCGCTATAATGGACAGCAGCAATCCGGTGTGAAACAATCTATGGCACTATCTACACAGCTGCAGTGAATATCACAACCACACCATCAAGACACCATATGATCTTTATTTGACCATTATCCCGCAAGAATGTTTTTATTTGAGCATTTATCTAAACTTCGGATTCTTCAGCTGCTTCATCCTCGATTCCACAAATAGCTTTCATGACTGCTGATGCTGTTGAATTCGTCACCGTGCAGTGGCTACTGCTTCCATCAGCCAAATTGATGCCATTTGGTTCGATGCTCCACGACCGCGATTAAATTGTTCTCGACCAGTATGTCTTTGGAGTGGGTCCATGCTAAAAAATTTGAAGCTAAAGAAGATAGATGTAATACCGACTATGTTAGGTCAAATAACTAAGGATACATTTTAACGCCATGAAGCACATTGAATATACGATCCATAATTGTAGACCAGTCGACACTGGACTGGCGTTGAGGCCAATATGACACAAGCCGCTTTTGCTTCAGAAGACATCTTCAGGTATTAAGTTTTAGCGGGCTCCATCTTGGAGCCCGGGTCAATGAACAAACAATAAAAAACAAATGTCCCATCTCAAAGTCAATTTGAACGCATGCAAGTCGAACCGACAGGCACCAGTGCTAGCTGCGAGTTCACACTTCCTGATTATAGCAGCTTCAGAAAATGTAATACCCCAACACTATATACCCAACGTATTTTATAGTATGGAAGCGTTGTTTACCGTGAGTGCCTGTAGCGCGATAGTTGAAGAAATACATGTTCAATCACAAGTACGAAGTTGGAGACATTTAGTGAAGCAAATGTATAAGGGGCGTTCATTTTAAATCCGTTCGTGCCGCACCGCACGTAATTGCGTACGTTGAACGTGATGATCATGTCATGGTCATGTGATAAGTACTGACCAATGAATAAAAGAGCACGTGCTTATCGTCCCATGATACATAGGTTCTGTTTCTGACCGTTGAGAAAATGGCCGGGTTGATCTAAAATCCGTCCAAAGAAGCTCAAAGAGCGGTGATTCAGTTTCTTTCATTTGAAGGATGTCGACCAGTGGACATTCATCGAAGAATGCAGGCAGCGTACGGTAACAGATGTGTGTCAAAGACAACAGTGACAGGCTGAGCACGAATGTTTCGGAAAGGACGTCAGTTCACGACAGTTCTTAGACGACCGGGTCAAGCGCATTTTGTTGCAACAGAAAAAACCATCGCCAAAATTGATGCAGCAGTACAAATAAACCGTTGTCGAAGCATTCGTTCGCTAGCGGAAGAATTTGATGTGTCAATTGGGACAATTCAAAAGGTCGTTCGTAAGAAACTGAAATATCGGAAGGTGTGTTCACAGTGGGTACCACGGATGTTGACCGACCACCAAAAAGAGGAACACATGGAATGGTATTTGAACCACTTGTTGCGTTACAGAATGGAGGGTGATGCATTTCTCTTCCGCATAGTGGCAGGCATGAATCATGGTGCATGCTGGATCACCAAAAGCCAAAAAATTCAAGTTACAGGTTTCCGCTGGTAAGGTTATGTTGAGTGCATTATTTGACCATGAAGGGCTATTGTTGGCCGACTTTAAAGAACCTGGTGTCAACATCAACTCTACCCACTACTTGCAAACACTAGACAAGCTGCACAAAGCCATCAAGAATAAACGACCCGGCATGCTTTCTCATGGTGTGATTTTGTTGCACGATAATGCTCGTCCGAATGTCGCAAAGATTGTGCAGGAAGCATTAGCAAGGAAGACGTGGGAAATTCTGCAACATCCAGCCTATAGTCCTGATTTGCCACCATGTGATTTTCATTTGTTCGGACCTCTAATAAAGCTCTCTAGGGGCAATGATTTCACACAGATGCAGACGTAATGAACGCGGTAAACACATGGTTCAGTGAGCAACCACAATCCTTTTTTGCAGACGGCATTCGCTGCCTACATAAGCAATGGGATGCTTGCCTGAATGCCTACGGCGACTTCTTCTGACCAACCCATGGTGCATAATTAATTTTAAATGAATGCTTTGTTTAATTCTACCACATCTGTTAATGTTTCTTTCATGATTTTGTAATAAAGCCATTGGAATAGGTTTCAAATGAACATTCCTAATATAATAGAATTGTTAACATTTCGATGACTTTAAACCACGCACATGTAGATCACCAAGTCTGGTTCATTCATTCATTCAGTAGCATGTCCTTTGCAGAACCTCGCTCGCATAACAACCTTTCGGAAAACGTCTCGATCACAAGCAAGATGTCCCGAGTCCGATACACCCATCTGGAGATTATCCGCCACATCCTGCATCCATCTTCTCTTTGGCCTTCCTCTTTCTCTCTTCCAGTGCATATACCCCTCCATTATTGTTCTCTCCAAACTTTTATGCGGTTTCAAGTGACAAAAATATTTCAATTTTCCTTGTTTTATCGTCTTTAAAAGTCAACCCTCTTCAATATTTAGCTCTTGAAGTATGGATACATTTCTCCTTTTCTTTACCCAAGATATTCTTAGAACTCGTCTATAACATTTATATTCAAAGTGAATGCGCTGTTCAGTTTGTTTAGTAAGTGAACTAAGTGTCCATGTCTCACAGGCGTATGTTGCAATGGGAAAGATGGATGCTCTCAAAAATCTAATTTTTGTAGTTCTATCTGTCCCACTCCATAATTTATTTAGTTCTTTCAGTCTTAGAAGAGCAACTGATAGTCGTCGTTTAATTTCTTTCATTGTTTCACCATTGTTGGTAATCAATGACCCAAGATATTCAAAATGGTCCACCACCTCCAATCTTTCCTCATCAACATATATTTCTTTCTCCATAGTAGTTTTATCTGTATGCATTATCTTTGTTTGTGCTATGTTAAGATATACAAGGGTTGTGATTTTCACTATTTCTTTGGGTTGAGGTTATTACGTTTTCTATATCATTCTGTCATGTGGATAGCAATACTGTATCATCGGCATATCGAATCTCTGATGTCTCATGACCACTGATATTTAGGGCATTATTGCTCTCTGGTTATATCATCTCTGACATTTCTCATTATATTTTCGGCGTACAGGTTAAACAAATATGGTGACAGCACACAGCCCCGACGGACTCCTTGCTTGATGTCAAACCAATCTGATGTCTCGCCATCTATTCTAACCGCTGCGTGTTGGTCTAGATAGAGAATTTGTATGAGTTGTACTACATGTGATGGAAAACCCAAATTCCTTAAGTTTTCCCAAGGTGTTGTAAACAGTCAAATGCCTTTGAATAATCCAGAAAACATGAGAATAGGTTAACATGAAATTCACTGCACTTCTCTATTATTAAAGGCATGTTGAGTATGTGATCTCTTAAGTCTGGTTAACATACGTATATACATAACATCTAAGCAAAGCGGTCACATAATGCAAATATCTATGTAACATTTTGAAACACAGATGGAAGATTTTACAGAGAACAAGAAATAAATAATTTTTCCGAAACGTCCAAAACTTCCTCTTCTTCTTTTGACCTGTTGCATTTGCCATGAAACGTCGCAGCAGAAGTAAAGAGACAAGTGATTAGCAGAACGTTTCTACCGACAAACTGCTATCAGTGCCAAACATGGATGTTGTCAGAATAGCAAGATAAGACATTCGTGACAAATTGTCGGTTCTACCAAAAGGAGCACAATTAGAAATGATAACATTAGAAAGACCACAGGCACCACTCCGCATATTTAACTCTTAGATAAGCAAACAGGAGAATCAAGCCCGAGCAGTTGTTTCACATGAAACAGTCAGAAACAATCTCACAAGTCCCGGAGCTTTACGTCTGTGACATATTAGGACAATGCCATTTTGTAGGCTTGAAAGCACAGAAGAGGCGGCCGATTTTCCCCTCTTAGCGGCGACGAACGCAGGAGTCGAACCCTTATCCTACCCTGGTCATGACATTACCAGCGCAACCTCCTAGCGATTACATAAACGCGCCCGCCAGTCACCCTTTGTTGAGTGAATAAATTATAAGACGGTCTGGCTGAAGAGAACGAGGACCTCAAGAATCAGATGGATGGATTCTTACAAGACCAGACAAACACAAACTCCACACAGTGCTGGCCACACGTTTGGCATACAGTCGAAAGCTTCCACTCTGTCCTACACCGAAAGGCAAATACTGAAAGATTCCACTCTCTCCTACATAGAATGGCACATATGAAAGATTCCACTCTCCCCTATATAAACGGCAAATACTGAAAGCTTCCATTCTCTCCCACATTGAACGGCAAATACTGAAAGTTTCCATTCTTTCCTACATTTACCGGCAAATACTGAAAGTTTCTCTCGCTCCTACATCGAAAGGCAACTACTGAAATCTTCCATTCTCTCCTACATAGAACGGCAAATATTGAAATCTTTCACTCTCTCCTACATCTAACAGTAAATACTGAAAGCTTCCACTCTCTCCTACATCTAAGGGCAAATACTGAACGATTCCACTCTCTCCTACATCTAACAGAAAATACTGAAAGCTTCCACTCTCTCCTACATCTAACGGCAAAACCTGAAAGCTTTCACTCTCTCCAATGTCTAACAGCAAATACTGAAAGCTTCCACTCTCTCCTACATCTTGAAATACTGAACGATTCCACTCTCTCCTACATCTAACGGCAAATACTGAAAGATTCCACTCTCTACTGCATCTAATAGCAAATACTGAAAGCTTCCACTCTCTCCTACATCTAACAGCAAATACTAACAGTTTTCACTCTCTCCAATATCTAACAGCAAATACTGAAAGCTTCCACTCTCTCCTACATCTAACAGCAAAAACTGAACGATTCCACTCTCTCCTACATCTAACAGCAAATACTGAAAGTTTCTACTTTCTCCTACATCTAAAAGCAAACACTGAAAGCTTCCACTCTCTCTTACATCTAACAGCAAATACTGAAAGCTTCCACTCTCTCCTACATCTAACAGTAAATACTGAAAGCTTCCACTCTCTCCTACATCTAACTGCAAATACTGAACGATTCCACTCTCTCCTACATCTAACAACAAATATTGAAAGCTTCCACTCTCTCCTACATCTAACAACAAATATTGAAAGCTTCCACTCTCTCTTACATCTAACAGCAAACACTGAAAGCTTCCACTCTCTCTTACATCTAACAGCAAATACTGAAAGCTTCCACTCTCTCCTACATCTAACAGTAAATACTGAAAGCTTCCACTCTCTCCTACATCTAACGGCAAATACTGAACGATTCCACTCTCTCCTACATCTAACAGAAAATACTGAAAGCTTCCACTCTCTCCTACATCTAACAGTAAATATTGAAAGCTTCCACTCTCTCCTACATTTAACTGCAAATACGGATCACAAGCCTTCGCCCGCGTCAGCATCATGTGGTGTACCGATAAATGTGGGTGGTCATGATTCGTCATTGTACAAGATCACCAGAGTGATATCTTGCCCCGGTTAGGCTGTGTGGCCAGGCCATCAGATTGTTTCTCTCTGCCTTACACTTGCATTTCTCCCATCATTTTTACCAGTTGTTACTCAGTTGTCATTTTTTTCCCTCCTCTTAATATAATTAAAATTATTGTCATCCTACATTTATTTTCTTTAAAAATTTACGGTTTTCATTTTCTAATATAACTTTTTTTTTTTTTTTTGGTTGTTGTTGTTTTTTGTTTTTTTTTAAATTTTGTTTGTGTATCTTCGTGTATGGTATTCTTTGCAAATGCCTTGGAAACCACATTTCCAGTGCCATTATATGTGTCTCAGTCTTACTGCTTGTCTCAAATATAGTGATAGACAATATGAGAAAATGACGAAAAGGGTTTTGGGTGAGGCTTTAAACCAATTTTGCGTGCTTCCTTAATTCTTTGCCATCTACAAATCTTTGACGCCGCAAAAGTTCTTTCAAGGGACCATACAGGTGTAAATCCGATGGCGTCAAGTCTGGACTGTATCTGGATGTTATAAGAACTCACATTTCAGAGTACGAAGTATATCTATTGCGTGGGCAGCCCCATGAGGTCGGGAGTTGTCGTGCAGCAACAATATTCCTTTTGTTTCTATGGTGTCACCGGCTTCAATTCGTTCACTAGCATGTCATTGTATTGAGCACTATTCACAGTTTCGCCTTCCAGAAAATGCACCAGTAAAGGGCCTTTCATATCCAAAAAGAGGTCATCATGACTTTCTCAGTGGATTCGTTAGTGATGTTTTGACTTCTATTTTGAAATCTTTCTACCCATTCTTAACTCTATCCAGACTGTAAGAACTCTCCACACTGAGCCATCATTCTTGTGTAGATTTCACACGTTTTCAAACCTTCTGGCAACACACACACACACACACACACACACACACACACACACACGAAAAAAAAGAATAACATCTAGTTGTTCTTTCACGTTGCAAGTCGATAATGGGGTGGCCATTTTGTAATCACTATTGCGCATGAGCAACATCTCGTTCCTCACGACATCGTCATCGGGTATTGCTTAAGAGCCAGTTTGTATCATGAAATATTATTTACTGCTGCCTATACTCTTCCGTGTACTTTATAATAAAACTGATGTTATTTAATGACTTTTCTTTGTATAATAGATATCATATTGTATAAATATCGTATATTAGAAAACATATGCAGGCTATTTCTAGCGTATGTAAATTACATTACTCCATATAGCCATATTATCAGCTCTCATCTCTTCTCCCCCCCCCCCATCTTGAGGCATAAAGAGTATATAGTTCCAACCCCATCATTCGTGAGACCAACTGGCACTCGGTGGGTGATGTGGGGAATTTCACGCTGACCGACTTTACTGCCTAGAATATGTCTCGGTACCCATTTCACGTTAGGTCTATCCGGCTCCGTGGCGAAGAGGTTGCGGACGCAGTTCATAATCCCGCATACCCGGGTTAGAAACACAGCTGTGTAGTTTTTTCTTAATGAAATGATACGGGTGACGGTCGTTCAGAAAGCAATGGGAAAACTACTGAAAGTAAACTTGCTCAGGAATCACAAACGGCCAAAAAATGCTGGGGTTGACAGCTACGTCCTGTAAAGGACATGCATCAACTACCCTGAAGACCAGGTCAATTTTTTAGAAAATGTCATTGCCTCGATGGGAATTCGAAGAAATGAGCACCAGGCCAGCACGGCTCTACCACGGCTCCCATGTCTTGTATAGACAGACACATACAGTAATGGCCAATTTGACTATTTTCCCGAAGCCTGAACATGTTAATCATTAATAGAGTTTTGTATGTCTGTCTAGTAGGCTGTGTAAGTTCAAAGGTAAACATACATATCCGTTGCTGATGTCTTCACAGAGAGGTAAGCTGTATCACACAGACAATATTTGTCATAAAAGTTCTTAAAATAATGTCAATACTTTAGGGTATTTGCAGTGTGTTTAACCTTCTTAGTGGCCGTTTGAAATCTGAATAACATAATGGGTCGGATTAAGAATGATTGTTTGCCTTGGCGATGAGATAAGATTTGGCTAGCTTCAATTTAGACCAGTAGGTCTCACATCTGAGCCGCAGCCACACGGGAAGCTGAGGCACTGATACTGGAAGTCATGGCCAGATCCAAGGAGGGGATCACAGGTGTGTTGTAGTTCTGAATGTGCAGCATGCGTAATGCCACGTGCGATTTGTATGTGTAGATGTCTCTATGCATGGAAAATGGAGGGGTGGTTCTAGGGAGGTAACATAAGGAGACCAAACACAATGTTTGAGGAATCACTGGATTAGATAGAATTGCTCGAAAAGTATTTTGTCGTATATTTCGATAATACGTTCACTTTTAATGGCAATTGTATTTACCTCCATTGTTTTATTCTTTCTGGGTAGCCCATGATCGCGTGCTGAAATCTTTCATAGAACCAGGTTTGCTGTATGGCAGAGAATCATGAAACTTTAATGAACAATTTAGGACACGTTTGGAAGCCACTGAGATGTGGTTCCTGAGACGAATCTTGCGAATGGATATAATGTCAGCCCTCTTGAGCTCGTCTGTTATCTTCTTGGTAATTATTTGTCCCCCACTTTTCTGCTCATGGCGTTCCGAGGCAGTAATAATTCTCCAGCCGCTAATATGAGTATCGTTTATCCAGGTTTGAATAGCGCAATAAGTTAACTGTGTAAGAGCTCTTTGGTTACGGTACCATTTCTAATGCTGTTATTATAGGCACACCACAAGTCTGGCAGATATGCTTCTTGTAGCTGCCACTGTCCTCGAATCTGATGCTATTAGGACCGGATGGGATTTTGAGTTCTTAATTATATTCTTGACGTCGTCGGAGGTAATCTGCAGGTACTAGGTCATTTCCATCTCAGCGTATAGTTCACTGTGTGCATATTGATTGTAGATATCCGACTATCACGGTCTTTCGTGCGTGTTTATTAGATCCTGCAGTGAGGGTCTTCTGTTCTCTCCATCGGTCCTATTGCAAGTCTGGTCTTCACTGTGAAAGTCTCTAACGTGTCTTTATCTGGGTGTCCCGTTTAAGTAGTTGTGTAGGGAACAGAACCTGTTGAGGGATATGCCTCTGCATACATCTTGAGAAAGTGTTTCCCTTCATGTAAGCATCACAATCTCATTGAAAATAGCGGTTAGGATCTTCATATTCTGTTTTTATCGGAAGTATAGTACCTACCCTTGAGTGTTTGTGATATATATATATATATATATATATATATATATATATATATATATATATATATATATATATATATATATATATATATATATATATATATATATATATATATATATAGAGAGAGAGAGAGAGAGAGAGAGAGAGAGAGAGAGAGAGGGATATTTTTTTTTTATTGCTTGACTTTGTTCAATCTACATCCTTCAATTTAAATTATTTAAATTACAACAAAGACTCCATTAAAGAAGAAAACCACAAGAGAACGCTTCTTCAAGGAAACAACTCACAAACGCGTGAAAGACATTTACCTGAGGGATCAGGTCGAACACGGGAAAAATAACTGTTTCGCGCCAATCACGGCTAATGTATTTTATTCCTTTGTAGTTACATCAACGTGCTTATTACCAAAAGACATGTAATAAAAGAAGATGTTAAGACAGATTAGGTGGCTTGTGATAGAGATTAGCAATGCCCAAAACGAAATAAGCGTAGTGATAAATGTTGAAATAAAGAAGATAAATGCCATCAGATAAGAAATTTGGAATAATTTAGAAACGACAGAAAATCGGTGTTTCGACAAACACAGTAAACAGAACATGACGCACAGGATAACATAAAACGCATTCTGAAATAAATTGTAATCTTCCACTGAGATTAGGTTAGGGAGGGGGTGCGTTACAGGAGCGATGTATTACATAATGAAAATAACAGCGTATTAATTTCAACAAGAGTACTAAATCAAAACAAATAAGATAATCCTGCGATGCACAAGGGACACGCTGGCAGTGTGGATGCGATACATCCTAGCTTCACCCTCGATTGAGGACAGGCTCAAGGTGCTGCAGGTTCATTTTACCTTCGAGTGACTGCAAACACATAACACGCAAAACGCTCAGGACAGGTAAGACAGTTCGACAGGAAGACAATTATGGATGGCTCAGGCAGAGGACACGATCAGAAAAGTGTATGCTTGAGTTCACTGGGAGAGGAGAGGAATGTGTAAACATGCCAGAATAGATGTCATACCTGTGCAAGGTCATAATCACATTTGGCCAGGAATACAGGGATTGGTTGACGGGCTTTGCTGAATGGGAGGTGTTACAATTGATGCCGGACAGTTTGCACCCAGGAGATGTAATCGCCTACACGGATGTCTCTGTGCTAAGAAGCAAAACAGGTGCCTGTGGGTTCATAGCAAAGAGTAATGGGCTGTTTTTAATTCAGGAGAGCATTGCATATGATATCACGACATCTAGTCTGAGAATGGAGATGGAGGCAGTCACTACGGCGTTGCGCTGGCTGGAGTCCAAACAGTACACACATGACGTGATTTAACGGACTCACAGAGCTTAAGTTCGCTTAACAGTCGACAGGGTCGACTTTATTGCACCGGGTTTTTTTATCACATATGGCTCAGTCTCTTTCCGCAGCGCGGAAAGCGTCGCACACTGCTCGAACTCCGTAGCTCCAGCGACGACCCTCAGGAGTCTCCGGAAAATGTACTCGTTAACCAAAGGACGCGGCCCGGAATCAAACCCACAACCATCTGAACCCGAGTCATACGGCTTGACCACTTCGCCAGGAGACTTCCGGACTCACAGAGCATACTGAGAAAGGTGAAGATAATCATGTCTCGTGCAGATGGTATGTTACAATTACAGAACAAAAGATAAACAACACCCGTTGGATCTTTTCCCCAGGATATGCTAGTGATTTTTTTTAATTTAAAAAAAAAATGGGGGGGGGGGGGTGCAGGCGGACAGATTAAGCTGGGTCTGCAACGCTGGGTCAGTATTAGTGTACGATACGGCATATGTGATTTTGCCACTTTAGGATCTTGCATTTAATGGAAAAAGGGACACATCATAATGGCCTTGAGAGAATGTCGTGGTAGGGTGTGACTACAAGATCTGGCCGACATTCGGTATTCCGAGAATACACATACGGGCACATAATCAATGGCTGCAAATGGTATCATTAGTCATTAGTATTGGGACTCTTCGTTGGATGTTAATGATGAGGACGAAGCGCATGAAGGAATTGCTCGAGTGCTGTCATATCAGGTCTTGACTCGGCTTAACTGAACTTAACAAAAAAAGACAGCAATGTGAAGCTACTAATTGCAGCCCAGGGCATTCAGCAGGAACACGAACGTCTGTCTGTTCATATCAATTTTGAAACGCCAGTTACCACGTTTTCTGCATAAAGTAGTGCAACGCATTACAAACAGAATCGAAACTGTAAAGGGAATGTTCACGAATATGAGACATTCACTTCTGTTCCAACCATACCACGGAAACTGACACTGAAGCTCATCAAATGATGTGTATCCAACAAAAACTCAGGAAATGGAAAAAAAAAACACAATTATCTTCACCGATAATCTGAAGACTAGAATTAAAGCTATCGAAAGGTGGTTCTTCGAAAGCATCTTGCGGATTTCTTCGTGTTACTATAGTCCATAAGGGAAAAAAAGAAGAGTTACACTGTAGCCTAGCATGCATGTCGTATAAGACCACTGAGGCGGGTTGGCGTGAGACTGGTTATCGCATCCCGTAGACAAGTTTAGCTGTACAATCCAACCAATTATGAATAAAGTTATCGAACATATATTATTACGCTCTTTCTTTCCTTGTTATCTGCAAACTTTCTATCTTTATTTTTAAGCATTGTGTCGACATGCATATACTCCCTCAACATTAACTCAACCTTTCGACATCTTAGCAGAAACGAACGCTTTACTGGAAACATATTTTCAGAAAGCGATCTTTCATGTCCATGTGGCAAAGTGGAAAACGAATGGGAGAGGAAATCCCAAATTATAACAGCCAACTGTTATAAGAAAAGTTTAAGTGGCCCGATAAGACCCCTAGGTGTAGAGACTGATCATAAGTTAATGTTTTCTAACAGAGGGGCAGTGGAGCACAGGAAAGCTACCGAACTTCAGAGAGGAGAATTCTCACTCTTGATACCTGCAAGTCTGTGTGGTTATCCCGCCACAGTCTGTTCCATAGTTATGTTGTCATTTAATTAATATGATGAAGGAAAACACAAATAACAACTTAAACACAAAATAACAAGTAAATATCCAACTTCTGAGTATATCCTATTAAATTATATTGGGATAACCTGGGGAAGGGCTCCTGTGTGTATGTTCGTGTGGCATAGCAAATCAGTACATAACCACAATAAAGAAAAAATAATAATAATACCTCAATAAAAGCATACTAGAATCATTAAATATCTTTATGAAGCATTAACTTCGTTGTGATGGCCTTCCATGTGAGTGATAAAGTAAAACGGTTAATTCACTCTTAGGCTGATGTGCTGTTTTTAAGTTCACCGAACATATATGATCAAAAGTTTTTGATATCACCACACGTATATTTTAAAAAAGTCCATACAGTTTGAACAAATTCTTTCAATGTCCATGATGATAATATAAATGCGTCTCTTAAATGTGGACATTAACGTTACCGATCTCATGGTCGTTGGTACATCAATAGTAGGAATAGCTGACATTGTTATAAATTGTGTGGGTATAAATGTCGTTGCAAACAGAGTTGGCTACTGGGCTAGATCGAGCCAGGGGTAGTCCAGAAGGTATCTAACCTAATTCCACCCGGCTAGGTACCTATGCCCAGGAGGATTCCATTATTTTCAATTGAAATTTGCTCTTCTAATAATATCAAGGCTCTTCATTTTTCACAGATGAGAGTTACCGCCTCCCCCCCCCCCCCCCCGATGACAAGTTACAGCACTCATGATCCTACCTCAGTGGAAGGTAAATTAAAGACCTTTCCCTGTAAAAGATAGGTGCTAAACCTTTTGCCACGCTTGCATAAACAAGGGGGAAGGAATAAAAATAAGGAAGGATAATTGAAATATAGAGAGACAGAGGGGAAAAACATATCCACAGTGACGATTATTAATAATCACCCCATACATTAAGGTATATTTAAGAAACATATTCTCCCGGTTATGCAACAAGAGATCATAATTGATGGTTCTGAAATATATCATTCACCAAGAAATCAAGAAGTGATACTTCCAAGAAAAATATCATAAGCGATAGTTTAGAACAAAATTCTTGGTAGCAGCTCTCCCAAACATTTATGAGCTACACATAAAGACGTAAAGTAAAGGAGAAGTTCATTCCTCAGGATATACCTACATCAACAAAGAAATATATTCTCTAAGTCGGAGAATATTCGCTTATCATCTGAGAATCTTTCAAGATCTTCACAAAGAAATATCTGGTATAGAGTCATATCCTTTATATTTAGATTTAATAGTCCTAAGTTCATTCACAATAATTTTGACATTACCGACGCCATCAAGTATTAACAAAAACCACACCACATTTTCCGGACTGCAAAACATGTCATTTTCTGATGAAACATTCTGGCAACTGCAAGCAATTATGGCCCTATCCTGCAAACATTTCCGGGGCTCCCTCGTCAACATAAATTATGTTAATAGAAAGTACCTTGGCCGCTCCAATGGTAAGGCTCAATTTCAGCGTGAAAATGACGTCACTCTAGTGGAATCGTTGTTTTTGACATTCCAGGAATTGTAGAAGAAAAGGGGGAGGTAAATGACCTATCATCGCCGTAAAGTTGGAGATGTTTTGCTTCTCTTTGCCATGTTGCTTTCTAATATATGTCTCCGCGTTATTTTCTGCAGAAACTGCTCTTTATTTACAAGGATAAATTCTTACATTGGTGATCACTTATGTTATTGTATGTGTGATTATTCAGGGGCCACGGGAGGCATAGTGGTTGGTGCCTTTGCTTGTCAAGACAGTGGTCCAGATTGAATCTCCAGCAAGAAAGGAGTTTTTTTTTTTATTATTTCAAACTAGTTCTGCTGTTGGGTTGATCCATTCTCATAACAATGAGTTCCAGGCAACTTTAAGATTTTTTTGGAAGTCCTTATCTACGTCACCACAATTTCGCTAGCATTGTGAATGTTTCATTCACAATTTGATTCCCACAATGCCACTGCAACTGCCCATTGTGAAGAGCAATGACGAAAACAATCAATCATAAGTATCAACAACACATCTTATATGGTTTTTAAAAAAAAGACCGAATACATTATCAGGTTTCTTTAGGATGACTTGGCTAAACGTTCTAAATATAATAGTAACTGGCACGTAGGTAGGAACACGTGAAGACTTGCAAAACACACATGTCACTTTGCTTGCGACAGAAACGGTTAAGACAGAAGCCTCCTATACTCATATACATATATCATGGGAGAGCAATTAATTCCTCACATTCACAGAACCTCAGACGTGGATATAATTCAGCTGGTCATATTTATAGAACAATGCCAAACACTCCGACAAGAATGTCATTTAGCTGGTCACATTCACAGAACATTGCCAAACACCCAGACACGGATGTCATTTAGCTGGTCACATTCATAGAACATTGCCAAACACCCAGACACGGATGCCATTTAGCTGGTCACATTCACAGAACATTGCCAAACACCCAGACACGGATGCCATTTAGCTGGTCACATTCACAGAACATTTCCAAACACCCAGACACGGATGTCATTTAGCTAGTCACATTCACAGAACATAGCCAAACATTCAGACATGGATGTCATTTACCTGGTTACATTGATAGAACATTGCCATACACTCAGATGCGGGCATCCTTTAGTTGGTCACAATGATATAACAATGCCATACACTCAGACGCGAGAGTATTTTAGTTGGCAACATAGATAGAACATTGCCATACACTCAGACGCCAAAGTTCTGTAGTTGGTCACAATGATATAACATTGCCACACACTCAGACACCGAAGTTCTTTAGTTGGTCACAATGATATAACATTGTTATACACTCAGACGCCGAAGTTCTGTAGTTGGTCACAATGATATAACAATGCCATACACTCAGACGCCGAAGTTCTATAGTTGGTAACAATTATATAACATTGCCATACACCCAGACGCCGAAGTTCTTTAGTTGGTCACAATCATAGAAAACCGTCATACACCAAGACGCGGGAGTTCTTTAACACTGGCATACACACAGACGCGGGAGTCAATTAACACCGCCATACACACAGACGAGGACGATCTTTAACATTGTCATACACTCAGACGCGGGAGTTCTTTAACACTGCCATACACTCAGACGTGGACGACATTTAACATTGCCATACACTCAGACGCGGACGACATTTAACACCGCCTTACACTCAGACGCGGACGACATTTAACACCGCCATACACTCAGACGCGGACGACATTTAACACTGCCATACACTCAGACAAGGCTGACATTTAACACCGCCATACACCCAGACAAGGTTGACATTTAACATTGTCATACACTCAGACGCGGACGACATTTAACACCGCCATACACTCAGACGCGGACGACATTTAACACTGCCACACACTCAGACAAGGCTGACATTTAACATTGCCTTACACTCAGACGCGGACGACATTTAACACCAACATACACTCAGACAAGGTTGCCATTTAACATTGCCATACACTCAGACAAGGTTGACATTTAACACCGCCATACACTCAGACAAGGTTGACATTTAACATTGCCATACACTCAGACAAGGTTGACATTTAACACCGCCATACACTCAGACAAGGTTGATATTTAACATTGCCATACACTCAGACAAGGTTGACATTTAACATTGCCATACACTCAGACAAGGTTGACATTTAACACCGCCATACACTCAGACGCGGACGACATTTAACACTGCCATACACTCAGACGCGGACGACATTTAACACTGCCATACACTCAGACAAGGCTGACATTTAACACCGCCATACACTCAGACAAGGTTGACATTTAACACCGCCATACACTCAGACGCGGACGACATTTAACACTGCCATACACTCAGACGCGGACGACATTTAACACTGCCATACACTCAGATGCGGACGACATTTAACACTGCCATACACTCAGACAAGGCTGACATTTAACATTGCCATGCACTCAGACAAGGTTGACATTTAACATTGCCATACACTCAGACGCGGACGACATTTAACACCGCCATACACTCAGACGCGGACGACATTTAACACTGCCATACACTCAGACAAGGCTGACATTTAGCATTGCCATACACTAAGACGCGGACGACATTTAACACCAACATACACTCAGACGAGGTTGACATTTAACATTGCCATACACTCAGACAAGGTTGACATTTAACACCGCCATACACTCAGACGCAGACGACATTTAACACCGCCATACACTCAGACGCGGACGACATTTAACACCGCCATACACTCAGACGCGGACGACATTTAACACTGCCATACTCTCAGACAAGGCTGACATTTAACACCGCCATACACTCAGACAAGGTTGACATTTAACATTGCCATACACTCAGACGCGGACGACATTTAACACCGCCATACACTCAGACGCGGACGACATTTAACACTGCCATACACTCAGACAAGGCTGACATTTAACACCGCCATACACTCAGACAAGGTTGACATTTAACATTGCCATACACTCAGACGCGGACGACATTTAACACCGCCATACACTCAGACGCGGACGACATTTAACACTGCCACACACTCAGACAAGGCTGACATTTAACATTGCCATACACTCAAACGCGGACGACATTTAACACCAACATACACGCAGACAAGGCTGACATTTAACACCGCCATACACTCAGACAAGGTTGACATTTAACATTGCCATACACTCAGACAAGGTTGACATTTAACACCGCCATACACTCAGAAGTGGACGACATTTAACATTGCCATACACTCAGACAAGGTTGACATTTAACATTGGCATACACTCAGCCAAGGTTGACATTTAACACCGCCATACACTCAGACGCGGACGAGATTTAACACCGCCATACACTCAGACGCGGACGACATTTAACATTGCCATACACTCAGACAAGGTTGACATTTAACACCGCCATACACTCAGACTCGGACGACATTTAACACTGCCATACACTCAGACGCGGACGACATTTAACACTGCCATACACTCAGACAAGGCTGACATTTAACACCGCCATACACTCAGACAAGGTTGACATTTAACACCGCCATACACTCAGACTCGGACGACATTTAACACTGCCATACACTCAGACGCGGACGACATTTAACACTGCCATACACTCAGACAAGGCTGACATTTAACACCGCCATACACTCAGACAAGGTTGACATTTAACACCGCCATACACTCAGACGCGGAAGACATTTAACACTGCCATACACTCAGACGCGGACGACATTTAACACTGCCATACACTCAGACAAGGCTGACATTTAACATTGCCATACACTCAGACAAGGTTGACATTTAACATTGCCATACACTCAGACGCGGACGACATTTAACACTGCCATACACTCAGACGAGGTTGATATTTAACATTGCCATACACTCAGACACGGACGACATTTAACACCGCCATACACTCAGACAAGGTTGACATTTAACATTGCCATACACTCAGACGCTGACGACATTTAACACCGCCATACACTCAGACGCGGACGACATTTAACACTGCCATACACTCAGGCAAGGCTGACATTTAACATTGCCATACACTCAGACGCGGACGACATTTAACACCAACATACACTCAGACGAGGTTGACATTTAACATTGCCATACACTCAGACAAGGTTGACATTTAACACCGCCATACACTCAGACAAGGTTGACATTTAACACCGCCATACACTCAGACAAGGTTGACATTTAACACCGCCATACACTCAGACGCGGACGACATTTAACACCGCCATACACTCAGACGCGGACGACATTTAACACTGCCATACACTCAGACGCGGACGACATTTAACACTGCCATACACTCAGACGCGGACGACATTTAACACTGCCATACACTCAGAAATGGCTGACATTTAACACCGCCATACACTCAGACAAGGTTGACATTTAACATTGCCATACACTCAGACGCGGACGACATTTAACACCGCCATACACTCAGACGCGGACGACATTTAACACTGCCATACACTCAGACAAGGCTGACATTTAACATTGCCATACACTCAGACGCGGACGACATTTAACAACAACATACACTCAGACGAGGTTGACATTTAACACCGCCATACACTGAGACAAGGTTGACATTTAACATTGCCATACACTCAGACAAGGTTGACATTTAACACCGCCATACACTCAGACGCGGACGACATTTAACATTGCCATACACTCAGACAAGGTTGACATTTAACATCGTTATACACTCAGACGCGGACGACATTTAACACCGCCATACACTCAGACAAGGTTGACATTTAACACCGCCATACACTCAGACGCGGACGACATTTAACATTGCCATACATTCAGACAAGGTTGACATTTAACCACCCCATACACTCAGACGCGGACGACATTTAACACTGCCATACACTCAGACGCGGACGACATTTAACACTGCC